>JAJHSJ010000012.1:42281655-42329749 GCA_021015155.1 Magnolia officinalis
TTGTTTTATTTATTTATTTCTTTTTATTATGTTATTTTTGGAATTAGTCTAATCATGTTATTAAGCCTAAACCTCTTACCAGGGGCTAAAGGTGAAGCTTGTAGTGGGATGGGAGAATTTATGGCTTGATTTATATTATTTGAACTTAATTTGATTTTCGTTAATTTAAGGGAATACTTTTAGTTTTCAATGGTTTGTTGTGACTGAAATTACAATAGATCTGCGGTGGCTTGAGTATTTCTTTTCCTTTTTTTTTTATGTTTTATGATGTCAGGAAGCCCTGTTGTTCACTATCGTCTCCTGGGCATGGTCGGATGACGGTAACCCTTCCTAACCTTCATAAACATGTTGACTGGTTGGTAATTAGTTTAATTCTGTGTTTACCATCGTCTCTTGGGCATGGTGTGGTGATGGAATCCATTCTAATTCATATACCCTTCATCTCTTGAAAACTATATCAATGGCGGTTCAGTTGCTTTCATGAATCAAGAGTAGTTCTCCCTGATCTTTACAAGTGGATCCTCTGAATCCCTAGTTTCCTACCTCTGAATTCTCTACGTTTTAGATAATTATTTCACAATTATTCCTCAAAATTCTTTGATTTAGATTTCATCTCATCCTAGTTCTAGTTCTAGTTAGTTTCGGATTAGTACAGGTTTCAGTCCCTGTGGATTCGACCTCGGTCTTACGAGATTATACTACATCATCACAACCCTATACTTGGGAGTGAACAAGTTTTTGGCGCCGTTGCCGGGGACTGACGGTTACGTATTTTTGAAATCAATTGGTTTAGAATTAGTTTAAGATTAGGATTTCACTAATTTTAGTTTTAGATTTTTATCTTTCTGTTTGATTTTTAGAAACTAACCTGTTTTCCTGTTTTGTAGGATCCTGACATACACTTTTAATTCGGTAATTTCTTTCTAATTCTTCTCTTTTTCTGGATCTCATATTGCTGTAGGATTAATTTTATTCTTAGGATTAGATTCAGAATTAGGGTTTTACTATGCAAGAGTTGGAACGTATATGTGCGAGATAGCTAAGGAATCTTGGGAAAATTTTTGATGTATGAATAATGATGGAAACAGCCTATGCCTCAAATATTTTCTGAAAATTACTTCAACCAATTGAAACATGATGCTCCACCGATTAAGAAGTCCTTACGTGATCATATGCAGGAGAACAATTACATCCCACGGATTAACAAGACAGTACGTGAATGTTGGGGTTATCATAACTATGAGAGTGAGAATTATTATCACTCATCTGAGAAAAAGAAAATAATGCGTGATTATATTATGAGTGATAATATGTATTACCAACCATCAGATTCTCCCACACCTGATCCGTATGACTCTAATCAGTGGAACCATCAATGTTGGGAAGATGAAGCAACAACATGTAATGATTATTCTCTTGGATACCCTACCATTGAGAACCAACCAGAAAACGATCCAAGAGGATTCATGTTTTAATCTAGAACAATTCAACCAGCATGTTGTGAAAATGATGAAATCATTAGAAGTACTCAATTCGCGCCTTGAAAGGATAGAGGAAGCTCGCTCATCCCAACTACAATCCAATCCAGAAATACAATGCAAGGAAAGTGATCCTCACTCGCTTTTGACGAAATCTGGAATTTGGAATGAGGAGTTGGATTCCATTAATGAGCATACGGTTCACTCCCCGATGAGTCGATCTCACTGACTGTTCAAAAACAATGATGGAGATACATGGGTGTTTTTCAAATACAGTGATGATGACACACTTTCCTTACATGATACACATGATCTCAATGATGAGGTTGAGGTTAGTTTTATTCAAACCTCAACCGAATTTAGAATGTAAGGAAAGCGATCCCATCTCATTGTGTACTGCACTGAATTGGAAGCTGAGAAGTATTGGGATGAAATTCATGAGAGCACAACCCAAATTCCCCTGGAATCAATCTCAAGTATGGTCCAGGTCAATGCTCAAGAAGCACACGAAGTGATCGGTCATACTGAGCTACTCCACTCACCTAACATGTCTGATTTAAAAGTGGAAGATGAGCTCATTAGAACCGACCCTTCCAACTTCTGTGAGACATGTTTGGACCACTCTTGGAATGAATGATAATGGTGATTCGGGAGAAGGACGAGCTGCTCGCTAAGACTCTGGAATTTGAAACCACTCGATTGAGACCACCATCTGAGTTGTACACGTCGGACAGTTCAACGCCTCGATGAGTAGTTTCAATGAACAAAGTGATCCCATCGATGCTTCCCCTATTGATCTTCAATATGTCTGTGCAGGACTGGAGCAAGAAAGCATATCTTCATATACTTTTAAGGGCGAGGGAGTCCTTGAGATCTCATTACAGACTTCAATGAGAAAATAAGTCACTCTCAGCTGAAATTTCTGACTCTTTTGATAATTGCTGGGCACACTTTGCAAAAGTCAAACGATCCCATGTCAAAAGACAAAAGTGGATGCCTTGCAAGACAACATCTCGGTAGTTATCACTGACCGAGAGACCCTTATTTTGAAGCCCCTTCTTCCCCTGATCCTAAACGTCTACCATTAAAGGAGGAGGAGCTGAAAATTGAACCGAAGTTTGACACTTCGAAATGTGTTGAGGCTACATCACTTTTTGCAAAGTTTTCTAAACTTTATCTACTTGTAGTCTCTGATTCACTATGGGATACTAACATTGAAACTTCTTCTGTCACAGGTGAATCGTACATACTCTGGTTACCTCAAGCAATGCAATGGAAAATTTCTTATGAGGTACATAAGTCTCTCTGGAAAGTCATGCTCCAGGGCACCCAACCTTTTGCAAAAAGGGCTTTGGATGATCTTGTTGAGGAACTTACTGAGAACTTATCAAGATACTGGCCAGAAGATGAACCTTGCAGCATGAGTAGTTAGTTCAATGTTTGTGGGTAACATTGCTGTAAACCCTCCACGAGACTACAATTCGTCCACTAGGGGCAACCTAGGGGTTAAAGGCTTGTTGCATACGCTAAATGCAATCGAAAGCACCTGCGAAAGTGGTAATAGGTAGGATTTTTATTTTTGTTATTTTGTTGTTCTACTTTCTCTCTTGTGCTGACCGGATTCCATGCTTCTATCTCTTGGAAGTCTCTCTCGATTCATTATCCAGGTAACTATCTTCCCATCACTTTTTCTTTACTGTCGTTGTCCCATATGCATTGCATGTTTATCTCTTTTACATTGAGGACAATGTAGATTTTAGGTTGGGGGTGGGAGATTAGGTTATCTAATTAGTGTTTTTCTTAGTCTTGAGCAAAAATTGTGAATTTTTAAAATTTTCTGGAAATTCTTATGAATTTGAAGTGAATTGACGGCCATCTTTAATTTAGATTACAGGATATAAGTTAGTGATTTACTATTTCTACTCTTGGATTCAGTTGCTCGTTAGATTCACAGTTAAGTTTGAATTATTATCTATGCTTAACAAGTTGTAAATTGATTGAGTCATGATTTCACATACCACATCTCGCTTACACATTGAGGTTTCAGTTTGATATTGAAGGGTTAACTTGGTAATCACTAAGCATGGAAGGACCCAGCATGAAAAATTGCCTGTCATGATCAATTGAAGAAAAAGAAAATACAAATGCCTTTGAAAGGGGTGGGCGAATAATCTTCACCATAGGTTTGCTCCCTATAGGGTGGATTTAGATTCCCCATGGATGATATATGAAAAAGGTTTAGGTGTACGACGGTCTTCACCATAGGTTTGCCCCTATAGGTGAGGATTGGACTCCCCTTCTTGGCGTTACCTTTAATGAAAAATAAATAAATAAATAAATCAAAGGCTGAAAGAAAGAAAAAAAGAATGATCTATGAGGGACCTTTTAGTTTAGGTTTTGGTTGTCCTGAATACCCTTGTGGTTACCAACGTTATCATGAAATAGAGAATTGAATATTAATATTGAAAGTCGGAATTACACTCTACACCCATGGAACTCAATGTTTATTATTCTAGTTTATGGATTAATATTTGAACTTGATTATGAAATTCACCGTGCATGAGAGGCCAGGAGAAATTGATAATCAACATTCACGAATCTTAAGATTTCTCATATCTGGATTGTTTTTCACAAGTCACTCGGCTTCACAAGAATTATCTCGTAATTCTCAACTTAATTTTCGCATACTTTGCTCGGGACTAGCAAAATGCTGGTTGGGGGTTGTGTTTGAGGGTCAAATATTACATATTAGACCCCATTGATTACCTGGAGTTACGGGTATGATACTGTTTAACGCCCGGTTTTAATTGTGTTTTGTTGCAGGATTCAATCAGGAGCGTTGACTGAAAACTGATAGTTAAAAGCATGGATTTGGCACTCCGATGTCACAAAAGCAGGGATGGACTCCATAGGATCAATATTGAAGAATTTACATACCAGGGATCCGAGGAAATCAAGCCGTTCATATAAAAGAGGCCCGAAACTAGTGCAAAAATGCAAGATCACAGGGTTTCCACCTCCGTTCGGCTTCAACTGCGTACAGGGCCTGAAGACCATATATTAACCATACACGTCGAAATTCATTCGTTGGATCATTGTGGAAGCAGCCCAACGGACAGATCAGCCCACAAATCACTCATCTGGGGCCCGCCTGATATCCGGATATACTTCAATTTCGTTGTCAACACCTTAAATTGGATGGGGAAAAGGATGGACGGTACGGATTTTCTCATGACATCACGTAGGATCTGCAGACGCGACGCATGTGCATGGTGACATACGTGGTCGGACGGGCACGGGACCAGCTGGTCCGGTCAACCGCGGGCTGACCCGCGTCATCTTCCGCGAAAGCTCGCTGTGACAGCGTTAACGCTGTCGCCGTCGGTTCAGGATAGTGGGCCCTACGCATCATCTATTCAGACGATCTGAACCGTCACTGCATCTCTAGGGTGGGTGTTACCCTCGCCTAGATGTCCGTTTGGTCCCTGCATATGTACGGACGTTGATTGATGAAAATCGCAGGATGGACGGCGGAACGAAAGATCAAGTGGGCCGCATCTATTTCACTCCAGAATATACCACTCCCGGACGGTTTCCCGTTCTTATTCCAGTGAACGGAGTGGATTTCGAAAATTTCCATCGATCATGGACCCCACCATCAGCCAGCGGAAGTTTCAAAGCAGCTACGCAGTCCGGGCAATCCGGAAATTTCGGGGGAGTTGTGGGCCACGATTGCTAATCAGTTGAGTGATCTGAACCGTTCAGTCGACGCACCAGAGGGTCAAGATCCTAACCAAGGAGAGAAACTGTTTTTTTTAATGCACATCTTGCCAAAAAACCGGAAGCAAACGCAGATTTTTTCTGTTTCGCTGCCACTGCGCACGGGTTTGTAATTGTTGGCTGCGTAACTCTTTCTCTCCAACTCCAGCATTGACTCCACTCCGCCTGGCTGCCTATAAAAAGAGAAGAGGAGCGTGTGGAGCAAGAGAGCTTGGCTTGGTGGCTTGGACGTGGAGCAGGGACGTGGAGCACACAGGAAGTGGAGTTGTTTTATTTATTTATTTCTTTTTATTTATGTTATTTTTGGAATTAGTCTAATCATGTTATTAGACTAAACCTCTTAGCTAGGGGCTAAGAGGTGAAGCTTGTAGTGGGATGGGAGAATTTATGGCTTGATTTATATTATTTGAACTTAATTTGATTTTCGTTTAATTAAGGGAACTTTTAGTTTCCAATGGTTTGTTGTGACTGAAATTACAATAGATCTGCGGTGGCTTTGAGTATTTCTTTCCCTTTTTTTTTTTTTTTTATGTTTATGATGTCAGGAGCCCTGTTGTTCACTATCGTCTCCTGGGCATGGTCGGATGACGGTACCCTTCCTAACCTTCATAAACATGTTGACTGGTTGGTAATTAGTTTAATTCTGTTGTTTACCATCGTCTCTGGGCATGTGTGGTGATGAATCCATTCTAATTCATATACCCTTCATCTCTTGAAAACTATATCAATGGCGGTCAGTTGCTTTAATGAATCAAGAGTAGTTCTCCCTGATCTTTACAGTGGATCCTCTGAATCCCTAGTTTCCTACCTCTGAATTCTCTACGTTTTAGATAATTTTTTCACAATTATTCCTCAAAATTCTTTGATTTAGATTCATCTCATCCTAGTTCTAGTTCTAGTTAGTTTTCGATTACGTACAGGTTTCAGTTCCTGTGGATTCGACCTCGGTCTTACCGAGACCCTATACTTTACGACATTCAATCCAATGAAGTGTATAACACGCATTGCGGATACTTACATTGATTTGTGTACCACTACCCAAATCATGGATTTATGTGTCAATCAAGAGGGTCACTACTCAAAGTGCATTACTTCCATGATAAAATATATGAATCACTAGATGTGAGACCTCCAACACATCACTTGCGTTAATAAGGAAATAATGTCATAATTTAAATCGTATATTAAACATAACTACCATATGAGTAAAATCCATCTATAGGTTCCATAACAATTTCAGTAATTTCAATGTATGCAAGAATAAGATAAATAATGTATAACTTAGATTAAATTAATGCTAGCTTAGAGGAAATCCCTCACCTCTTAAACTCGATCACATTATAGATTTGTGTGGTCGTTCCGAATTCTAGCATAATTAATATGTTTCATATGGTTAGATTGTCGCCTTACATGGATTGTATAGTTAGGATTGAAGTAAACTTCCAATCCAATTAGGAATAATGAACGTAGATATTTTCTTGCCTTGATCAGTAACACTTCTCAGCCCAACTAACCCTTGTTCAATAGATTTCTTTGCTGAGTTAACTCAACTTGACTTGATCTTTTAAATCTATGTATGTAATTTAAGATTAATATTTTGAATGAATTTCTACTAGCAACTAGGGATTAAAACAAGTAGCTTTCTTACCTTCGATGCTAAGGAGAAGAAGAAGAAGAAAAAAAAAACTCAGATTCGGATATCACTCATGATTCAGTGAGTCGTTGCTTAAATACTCAGCGTTCTCCTCCACAAACCTCTCTCTCTCTCTCTCTCTCTCTCTCTCTCTCTCTCTATTTTTCTTTGTTATTGGACGTCTATTGAGTAGAAGGTTTTATATGGGATTTCGGAAGGGGTTTTTGTATATAGGGAGAGTTTGACTTTAGGTTACACTGTGAGTGGCTACATAGGAAGTTTGGCCACCTGTGTTGAATCATGGTGCCTCATTCGTCCTTCCCATTTTCATAGATCGTCAATTGTGTATACGGGCCATGCTGTGATCGAATAGGATTTGAAATATGACCAGACTAGCTTCTACAACTATCGTGGTTGGTCGAGGAAGATGACAGCCTGTAATGGCAGATTCTCGAACATTGCCTTTTCCTTTGCTATGATGATTGCGAGTAGTTTGTGTTGGGATGCCTTGCACAAACCTTAGGATCTAGCCTCCTGAAACAAACCAGAATTATGGATAATAAATCAATGAAATAAATCAAAGCATCAATCACACACCACACAAGAGATTTTTACGTGGAAAACCCTCAAAGAGGTAAAAACCACGGGACCTCGTCCAGATCAAAAATCCACTATGAAGTAGAACGTTACAATCTTCTTCACTCACGCAGGAGTGGATAAACAATAAGAGAAATAGAGAAAACGAGAGATCTAACCGATTACGAGGACATAGAAGCGCTGAGATATAGATTGCACAGTAGAGAGCCTCCACGAGCAGAACCTCCCTTCTATAAGCTTCATCTCTCTCTCTTTCTTCTTCTCTCTCACCTTTGATAGCCCTAAACCCTTTAGCAAATCCCTTGTAAAGCTTTAGGAAACCCTCTTGCTGTGCCTAGAAAACCTAGGCAACCCCTTTTATAGTTTTGGGAAACTCCTTTCCGCATCCCAGTTGCGAAAGGACTCAAATCCGCAGTTTCGCGCAAAATCGCGGAACAAACTGCGTAACCTTCGACTAGTCAAGCGTAGTCTTCGACTAGTCGTAGGACCCCTTCGACCAGTCGAGCCATCCCTTTGACCAGTCGTAGCTACAGTAAAAACAGCAAAAATACTCGCTGGACTTTGAGTCGAAGTCATGACTCGAACCTTCGACTGGTCGACCACCAGCCTCGACCGGTCGAGCAGGGCTCACGACCGATTGAGGATGGGTCAAAAAAAAAAACCCATCAGTTTGAATGGGCCCCTAGGAGCTTGTGGATGTGGCAAATTAATGGTTTGCGCAGAAAGAACTTCCGTGTGGTGTTGTTTGGTTCTGAGAAAACAGTGGAATCCCGTGTTTTCCCCATTCCTCCCAACTCCTACTCTTGTTAGGAGGTGTCAAAATTCTCGCTGAGGAGGATTAGACGGTTCAGATCTGTAGAGAATTCGAAACCAGAAATTCCTAGTGGGAGAAATCCTTCTCATGCGCACGATTTCTCTGGACGTTGTTACAGTGGGTGGAAGTTTCCAACTTCCGGTACGGTCATACGAAACAGGTGGGGTCCACTGTGATGAGTTCTCGAAATTCCACTCCCTTCATCAGTTTCACAAGGTTATGTTAGGTCATGGTCGCGAATATGGAATTGATATGAGACTTAGGCGACCATGCGTGGAAGGATAGAATTTGGCGAAGTCTCACTATTGAAGCTTCACTTATGTTTGGACAGAGAATGCATGGCACCTACTATTTGCGATTTTGCCCTCTATGCAATCTAATCTTCTTTCATCCATAACTCACAACTTAGCTAGCCATCGAGGTGTGATGAGATTTGGCAGGTATACGTCATTTTTCCTGCTCCTTCTAACGCTCAAATCTTGGCCCTGATCTCTTAGGGGTGGCCCTAATGTTCTTTTTAATGACTAACACGTTCCGAGGTTCTAATCAACGTTTGTACACTTCTGATTAAGAAGTCACCCAGCGGTTTGGATAGATACTCTAAGATGTTCATAGTAATTGGTTCATTTCAATGTTTGGGTGATCCGTTTGGCAGATTCAATCATCACGAGTGTTCAAATGACAAGCTAAAAATTGGACAGTTAGTAACCTGATCGTGTGCCTAGGTAACGGTCCGGTCAATGTTATAGGCAGATCACTGAAAGGGTTCTTTTCTTATCATAATAGTGAAGCTTGGTGCATGTGTTTAAATCAAACAAAGAAAATTCATCATAATAATCCAGACTTTTTAAAACTTGGATATGAAAATTTTAGGTTATTATACAAACCTCCACTCAAATTCAGACTCTTCAGTGCATTTGTTAGTTTACGTAAACTGTCTGAGTATCCTATAAATACATGCACCCCATGCCCTAAGAAGAATGTTCGCATAAAAATTCCCGACTTATATCATATTCCCGTGATAAATCTACTCACTTAACTTAGGTATCGAAGGATTCCGGCCAACACTAGTTATTCACTATCCTTTTATTGGTTCACGGTTGGGTGTAGATATCTAGAGTGCATACAAATGTAGCCACATGGTCACCCAGGTCTAGAAGATAGCAATGAAGGAACGCTATTTACCCAGTTTTCTGGATAATTCTTTTACAAGGGAATTCCTTAACATTTAGTCGTTGTTGACATTTTCAGACATTTTGCTTTTTCTTCCAATCTTTTTTATTCAAACAATCTACTTATACGCCACTGATTCAAGGTACGTAAAGTTAATTTGATCCCACGGAATTTATTTATTTATTTATTTTTGTGAATCTTTAGTACAGGGCTCATCAGTTCAACAGTGTGGATTAGCCATCGATGGGCAGCATTTATACACAATGGATGAATCCGAGAAATGGGGCTCTACAATTCTACAATCAAAATTAGTGGTGAACTAACACTATAGTTGTTGTCCCTTCTTATAAATGCAACAGTAGGGAAAGGGAAAAACATGCATATAAAGTTTGAAAATTTGATTGCGTTACTTAACAGTCTCTGCAGTCTCATGCGTAGATGCTCAAAATACAAATGCCACAGGCATGCCGACTTGACAATTGTGTGGGGACATCCATCTTGTTCATCAAGCAGAATTCTATGTGGATGCTAATTGCTAACCAGCCAAAAAATCAGGACAGTTCATGCATGAGAACACCATAATATGTATTTTGAATGTGAGGCCGAAGCTTAAGCACTTTTAACCATCTATGTTTGGCTTGTGGTCCACCTGAAAAGTGTCTACTCTTACTTTGTCAAAAGAAACATTAAACACATAAACCTCATGATCAACGGCCGAGATCCCACACATGTGAAGTTCGTTAGCATATGGAAGGCGCTTGTGTTTGGGTTCAGGAATACGGGGCCTCAATTAGCTTTTCTGTTTCGATAATTACGTAGAAATGATGATGGTGGGTGCGTCATCATGTGCGATGTTGGACACTTTACTACTCAGCATGGAATCATCATCAATTTCCTCAAGTTCCTAAGCTGTAAAGATAGGTAGAGCCCAGCGTCATGTTGGTGAGAAATCTATCTCGTTCATCTGGTTTTTTAGATCATTTTAGTACTATAAAATAAAATGAACAGTATCCAGTACTCAAGTGGGCCACACTAAAGGAAGATGACCGTAAAAAAAATCCCTACCGTTGAAACTTCCATGGGATCGGCAGTGATCGATGTTTTCCTGCCATCCATACCGTCATTCCTACTGGGATGAACTGATAACACAACTATTAGCCTCATTCAAAACTTCTGTAACCCCACAGATATTTCAACTGTGTATGTTCAATCCTGAATCCCGGCTCATTTTTGACCCAATATTATAAAATGAGCTCAAAAAATGGATGGCGAGGTGGATATCTCACAAACATTACGATGGCCCACCTAAGTTTCAGCGCAGGAACTTCCCCTTATAAAATAATAAAGTTCGTAGGCTCACCATATTTTTTGTGAAAATCCACTCCATCCATCCGGTGATCCCCTCTATGCTAACTCCCGAGAAGAAAACTCAGCCAGATTCACCTCTCAGATGGGGCACATGCACCACAGGGAATAATGCATATTGGATGCTACCATAGGTTTATGTCTGAGCCACCATGGTGTATATATTTCATAAAATCTGCTCATCCGGTTTGACTCATCAGGATGAAGGAAAAATTCAAAAACTGAGATGACCCAAAACTCAGGTGGGCCATGCCATATGAACTTGGATGTTTGAGGCTAAATTTCACATTTTTCCATGCTATGGTCCATCCGAGTTTTGTATCTGGCTGACCTTTTGGATTTACGGTGAATGTAAGGATTCTCAACCGATGGACGGAGCGGATGTCATACATACAACACGGTGGGCTCCACAGAGCTTGGGTGTCATACCCGCTACTGAAAAAGAGATGCTGTAGACGATCCCAGCCCCGTCTATAAGTGGTGTGTGTGCTCGGTGGGATGGGTTCGACGTAGGCCATTGGGGCCCACTGGTGAGCAATCACTAGTGGGTGGGTCCCATAAGTTTAGGCATCTTCTGGCCTTTTTCCTTGTCTGTTATATTTCAAATTCAACTTTGAATTTGATTTATGATAGAAAATGGGGATAAGACCGAATGATATGGTCTCATCTAATCTCATCCGATCTCTCATTCCTTTCCTATATCTCATCTAATTTCATCCGATCTCTCATTTCTTTCCTATATAAAGGATGAGACTCTCTCTCCCATAAGATATCATAAGTAACACCGAGAGTATACGGAGAAAGATATAATGTGCACAGTATTCTGTCCATTTTGGCTTGTCCTTGGGACGATCTAATCCATAGATCACAATCCGGGACCACTTATACCGTAGGATCAGATGTGTGAATAGATCCATCTGCTCTAGTAGTAGATAGACGGACCGTTGGAGCGTCAATCTTCTACTTTGTGAGGGTTCCAAAACTCGTGTAGACCGTCAAATCTTGAGGGCTTACCTTCCGTGCTTCCCTACAGTGGTATCAGAGATATTTAACAGCGGATCTCCGATTATATTCATCTAAAAAGGTAAGTAGCTCATCCTTTTTTTTTTATTAGAATCCATAAGTTATAGTGGATTATATTTTGCAAACATGTAAATCCAATTATGATGGACCAAGGTGATCATGTAGACCTTTATGATTCCATACACCTTATGTACACCAATAGTTTTGAAATACATGCGTGTACATCTCACAAATATCCGCCAATAGTTGTTGTATTGAACTACACCACTTAAATAAAGGCATGCTCACCTACGCACCTACGCACATGCACACTTTTGCACACGTGTCATGGGTGTTGAATCTGAATGGTCCATAAGATGCGGAATCCCATGAAACCTCAGGGGGTGAATTTTCACCCTGATTTAAGATTCTAGTGGGCCAAAGCAAAGAGAAATTCAAATCAAGGGAAGAAACTGTTTGAATTTTTACTGGCCCACCAAAGTTTTGGTTCGAAGTAAAAATTGGTACTAGGGGATTTCATGAGGTTCTGCTTCATGTGGACCATTCAGATTTATAAGACTCATTAGATGTGATGAGTTCTCAAAAAAAAAAAAAAAAAAGGTTCGTATGTAGTATATGTCAGGTGAGCATTCCGCCACTTAAATATAGCTGAAAATGACGTCTCTCTCCATACTTGTATTGAGATGTCACACACTCTATAGCTGCTGTGCAGATGTACACGTGTGTACACATATTGACTGATGTCCACATTCTATACACATGTCCACATTTTGTACACACGTTGCTGCTATATGTATATGCACATGTACACGTTGGCTGATGTCCACATGTGTACACCTGTTGGCTGATGTCCACATTCTAAACACATGTCCACATTCTGATGCTATATAGCTGCTATGTGCATATAACATGTACACGTTGGCTGATGTCCACATTCTGTACACGTATCCACATTATGTACACGTGTTGATGTCCACATTCTGTACACACGTTGGCTGATGTGCAACATACAAACTACTAGCAATATAGATGTCGTATTGTAGTACACCACAAATATATTGCTGCTGTATTATTGTATTAGAGAAGCTGATTGGGTGGTGTACATCATAGTTGTTGTGCACATGGGAAGCTGATTGGCTGATATACATCAAACTAGCCATATAGCTGTTGTACATGTGGGTCTGATCACGAGATGTGTTGTATCCAAACCGTCCATCCATATGGCAACCTTGGTATAAGGATGTATGAGATGGATGTAAAACACATATATCCCATTGATGAAGGATGTACAACATGGTTGCCCCCACACACAAACCATTTTACATATAAGTTATGGTGGGGCCCACAAAATTAGATGTTTCACGCTGTGCGTGAAACGTGTTGTAGTGGATTCAGCCCTCTATGTGACCATCTATAGCATGTATAGCTATAATGTACAGCTGTAGATACATATCCTTTAATAGTCAGATTTATGAATCGAATCAGGGCTGTCCATGGGGTGAGCCCTTACATGGTTTGCCCACCATCCAAAGTAATTGTATATTACTTGTCTTGAACAGTGGACTTTAAATGGACGGTTAAATACAGATATGATAAATGGTCACCTAATATTTTTATTATTATTATTATTATTATTATTTTTGAATTCTCCTGCAATTTAGCTTATGCAATTTTTATATGACATATTTTTTGGCAAACTGTTAACCATATTTAACGGAAATATGGATGGTGTAGACTAAATCTGCTTAGAAAATTTATGATCTAGAGATCATTAGCGATCGAAACAATCAATATCCATGATGATCAATGTTGATGATAGGATCCATCATCAATAATGAACATTAACGGTAATGATCGGATCCATCTCTAATGGTCATGATCACTAATGATGATAGAACTCTCTTTAAGGTTATGTACTTCATTATTATTATTATTATTTTTTTGAGGATAATGTTTATATATATGTGATATTATTAAGCTTGATGTGATTAGATCTAAGCCCTCAACTTTTCATTAGAAAATAGAATAAAGAAAAATTTAGTGCTTAAATGCTCCCTATACACATAAAAATAGGTTATGCATAACCTGAGTGGGAGTTTATTCTCCTTCACCAAATGATGCTTGCAACCAATAATAGAAAGTTGCACGTTATACGAATTTATTCTTATAAAAGCATTAAACTCATCTTATATTGAGAACTTGGTTGTTCTACACTGTCCATTCGGGTATGTGGACTTTCAGATCTCATTAAGATATGTTGATTACTTTTATACTTTAAAAATTTGTATAACACATAGAAATGCTGATAATTAGAGTTAATATTTTAGATCATAGCTAAGTAGTGATATTCATGTAATGTAGAGATGGCCACCAAATTGTTAATCGCTGAACAACTGAAAGGACAACATTTCGACGGCAACAACTACGAAGACTGGTCCCGCGCGGTGCGATGCCTTCTGAACGATGACGACATATCGCATACACTCGATGAAGTTCCAGAGGAACCTATATTGTTTGAAAATGAAAATTTACAAGAACATAAGGTTGCGATGACTCGCTACAATAAATGGCGAAAACAGAATTGTTCAGCTCGTAATGTCCTTCTTAGCACTATGCACAAAAAACTCATACCTACGTATGAAGTGCATGATACCGCTAAGGGAATCTAGGAAGCACTGACAAATGCCTATGCGTAGAAGTCATATGCGAAAGTTCGGGCTATGGTAGAATTTTAAGAGTATAGGATGTCAGTCGACTGCCCCATCGAAGATCATATCCATAAGATGGAGCAAATGATAGGTGCCCTTAGGAATATTGGGTGTAAATTGATTGAAAATCAAAAGATTATAGCTATGCACCGTTCCTTGCCTGAATCTTGGGCCCAAATCAAAAGAATTCTGAACCATACTGATTCTATTACTATGTTCAGAGACTTTTGTGGTCACTTGGTACGTGAGGTTAAAATGAATGCAATTCAGCCAGGTTCGGCCAAGGCCTTTGTAGTAGAGACTCATAAGCGAAAAGCTAACCAAAAACGGTTCAAAGCTCGCAAGAAGGCAAAAAGGAATAACCAAAAACAGAAGACCATGGCACCTCCTCCAAATCTCAAGAAGGGGAATGGAAAGAAGAAGCAGAAAAAGACAAATATACTCTACTTTGTCTGTAGAAATTCTGGCCATTATACTCGGCAGTGTGCCTATAAAAAGATGGTAATTTCTTAGTCACTAAATACTTTGTATGTAGAAGTTTGTTCTAAAATCCTTTCTGTTGATACTATATCTAACGGGTGGATTTTAGATTCAGGCGCAACAAAGCACGTGACACAGAGTCTTTGAGGACTCGAGGAATTTCGGCCTGTAGACAAGGGAAGTTACAAGTTGTACATGGGCAATAACGTTGTTGAAGACGTATTAGGGATTAGCGTTCTCCATCTCCGTACGCGCATAGGGCAGACAACAATCCTCCGTGATACTCTTTATGCACCGGGGATGCGTCGGAATTTAATTTCTGTTTCTAGGTTATTATTTGATGGTTTTGATATTCGATTTTCTGAGACAAGAGTTTCTTTGAAACTGAATAACCTCATCTTTGCATGGGAAAATTTAATTTCAGATTTATTTATTCTGGACGTAGATTGTGATAATGCCCCTCTTGCTTTATCTACTATATCGAATGAAACTGTAATATCTGAATATAAAAAATGGCACGTGAGGTTAGGTCATATAGGAAAGGATCGTATGACAAGACTAGTACGTTCTGGTTTGTTAGACTCCTTATCCAAAGTAGATTTGTCATTTTATGAATATTGTGTATTCGGAAAGACTTCAAAGAAACCATTTTCCAAAGCAGCTAGGTCCAAGGGCACACTAGAGATAATCCATTTAGATATCTGTGGACACTTTAATGTACATGTTAGAAACGGATGTTAATACTTGGTCATTTTCATTGACGATTACTCACGCTATGGATACGTGTATCTCACCTTACACAAATATAAGGCTTTTGATTGTTTTCTTAAATATAAAGCTGAGGTGGAAAATCAGCTTGAGAAAAAGATTAAAATCCTTCGATCTAATAGAGGTGGCGAGTATACATCTGAAACGTTTAAATTATATTGTGAAAACATTGGAATTGTTCGGCAGTACACAATGGCTTATACTCCACAACAAAATGGTGTTGCAAAGAGAAGGAATAAGACACTATTGAACATGGTTAGATCAATGATGACATAAGAAAATCTCTCTATCACATTCTGGAGAGACGCACTGTTAACAGCCGTCTACATCCTTAATAGAGTCTCATCCAAATTCATTCCTAAGACCCCATATGAGATGTGGTCTGGGAGGATTCCTTCTCTAACCAACCTACGCCCTTGGGGATCTTTACGATATGTTTTACTACCTACTCTAAATAGAGGTAAACTTGATAGTAAAACCATTGAATGCGTCTTCATAAGGTACCATATGCATTCAAAGGGATACATTCTAGTTTATGAGGACCATGGACGATCGATTGAGATAGAATCCCAGGACGTGACCTTCGTTGAAGATAGATACCCAAGCAGAATGCAGCAAAAGCTTCTAACAGAATTTTTTTAAATACCCGATGTATCTCAGGAAAGTGGGAGTTCTGCTTCTCAAGATGGGGATGTTTCTATAGTTCGTCAGGACAGTGGGAGGACATCTTAGCAGACTCCTGAGTTACGTCGAAGTGAAAGAGGATTGATTCCCCGAAGATACTTCGATATTGAGGGGCAAACATTCTCTTGTGTCGCAGTTAATGATGATGAACCTGATTCGTATCAGGATGCATTATTATCTTCTAACTCGGCCGATTGGGTGAATACTATGGATGAAGAGATCGCTTCCATGGAGAAGAATAAAGTCTGAAAACTTGTTGATCTGCCTTCTAATTGCAAAGCGATAGGTAACAAATGGGTACTAAAGATCAAAAGAAAGGTAGATGGTACAGTGGACAAGTATAAAGCACGATTAGTTGTTAAAGGTTTTACACAAAAAGAACGCATTGATTATGAGGAGACCTTTTCACCTGTTGCAAAGTTCTCCTCAATCCGCATAATCTTGTCCATTGTCGCAAGTTTAAACTTAGAGTTATATCGGATGGATGTAAAGACCGCATTCTTAAATGGTAACTTGGATAAAGAGATATACATGCAACAGCCCATGGTTATGTGGACAAAAAGTATCCAAAGAAAGTCTGCAAGTTGTTCAAATTTATCTATTGGCTGAAGCAATCTTCAAGACAATGGTACATGAGGTTCCACTTGACATCACCAGTTTTGAATTCACGATGAGTGAAGAAGATCATTGTGTATACATGAAACGGTCTGAAAGATCTTTTCTGATACTATCTTTATATATAGACGATATTCTGTTAGCTGGTAATAACATGCAATTGTTGATATTGACTAAAGATTGAGTATTCTCGAACTTTGAGATGAAAGACCTCGGTGAAGCCAACTTTATTCTTGGGGTAAAAATTATCAGGGATTGCTCTAAGAAATTTTTAGGCTTGTCTCAAGCAACCTATATACAAAAGATCTTAGAGCGGTTCAGGATGAAAAATTCAAAAGCTGTTGAAACCCTTATGGATAAAGCTACCAAGCTAGATAGGAAATCGTGTCCCCAAACTGAAGCCGAGAAATTGGCTATATCCCCAGTACCTTATGCAAGCGCAGTAGGGAGGGACAGTCTCATCGGCAAGCCGTCAAATGTATATTCCGATATCTCAGAGGAACAAAAGACCTAATGTTGTGTTATGAAGGCACAAGCCTCGAGCTCAAAGGATATTCTGACGCTGCTTGGGGTAATGACGCTGACGAGGGAAAGTCTACTTCAGGGTATGTATTCTTACTCGGAGGAGGAGCTATTCATGGTCGAGTAAGAAATAGACATCTACAGCTCTTTCATCTATGGAGGCCGAGTACATTGCATGTTGTGCTACAGTTCAGGAATGTGTATGGGTTCGCAGATTTCTATTGAGTTTGGGTGTTGTACCGAGTGTTCATCAGCCTATATCGCTGAAGATAGACAATACTTCTACCATTGACTTGGTAAAGGACCCTAAACACCACCAGAAATCTAAGCACATTGAGATCAAGTATCATTACGTCCGTGATCAAGTGAGAGATAAGAAGGTCGCCCTCAGCTACATTCCTACTAAGGAAATGATGGTTGATCCCATGACGAAACCTATAGCTGAGATCTATTTCTGGTTCACGTCAGACAGATGGGATTGAGGAAAGCTTGACTGATGTACTTGTTTTATAATACCTTTAATCTTTCATTAATGAATAATACATTCCGTTTATTCAGTATTGAACACTAATATAAACTAGGTAAGAAGATCATCAGCATTTACCTTAAGATCATGTAGGATTTCTATTTTTTGTTGGCAGGCCGGTCACCCACTCGCATGGGTTGACCAACCTTGAATGTACAAGGGAGGTACATTTGGGGCCATATTTATACATTGAGGTATGAACTTCCATTTATTGTGAATAATAAAGGATGAGGATATGAGTGAGTCGTATCCGCCTACAATCTTTTAAGATTGAAGATGAGACTGATAAAGTCGAATAACATAATCGCACCATTCCATTACATGCGAACAGTGTTATGGCCTGAATTATTAGCCAGGTTATGAGGTTATGAGATGAGTTGTACCTTATGTCGAATGACCTACGTATTGTAGACCCGACATTTTCCTAATATTGTCTACTTTATGACGTGGATTGTAGCCACGTGTTGGGACCTTTTATCTACAGATTGCTTTAATTCGATCTAATCATTACAACGTGCGAGTAGCTAATCCCATAGGTGACTCTTTGTGTCCTTAGTTACCCTCCTCTTGTGTATATGAGGATGAGATTGAGTGTCGTTACTTTAGTGTGCTATGACGAAAGGTCCTTGATTAGCCAGACTCAAGTTATGCTAGGAAAGCGGCTTGATTAATTCCAAATTACACATCTGCGTGGGGAAGATCCCGTGATAGCTACACCAAATTTCTAGAACTTTAAATACGCACTTGAAGACTTATTCGCCGACAGTATCGAGTTGTTTTTAATAGACTTTTTCAAACAATATTTTTTCTTTAAAGCATAAATATAAGTATTGCTTTAAATCGATTTTAGTCGAAGTTTGTGAAAAATTAAGTTTTCAAAATAACTCGATAAGTTGGATAAGTGTGTATGTTAGCCGAGTACTCCAGATCGAGAGTTAACTCTATTCGGTGTGGTCATGCGGACTAGGACAACCATTGCAAAGCTTGGGTTATTGAGTACTAGTTAGGTGGTCACTTAGTACTTAAGCACCTATGAAAAGATTACGGTGATCCATCTAGTCCCACTCCTCTGATTCTTTTGATCACGATGTTTAGTCTTTGATTGTTATTAGGAAGTTAAATAGATAAAATTTTGTGCCTATCCCACAATGTGATTGAGTGGGAGATGTTGAACGTAGGCCAGTGGGGCCCACTGGTGAGCAATCACTAGTGGGTGGGTCGACAAGTTTAGGCTTCTTCTGGCCTTTTTCCTTGTCTGTTATATTTCAAATTCAACTTTGAATTTGATTTATGATAGGAGATGGGGATAAGACCGGATGATATAGTCTCTTCTAATCTCATCCGATCTCTCATTCCTTTCCTATATAAAGGATGAGACTCTCTCTCCCGTAAGATATCATAAGTAACATCGAGAGTATACGGAGAGAGATATAATGTGCACAGTATTCTATCCATTTTGGCTTGTCCTTGGGACGATCTAATCCATAGATCGCAATCCGGGACCACTTATACCATAGGATCATAGGTGTAAATAGATCCATCTGGTCTAGTAGTAGATAGACGAACCGTTGGAGTGTCAATCTTTTGCTTTGTGAGGGTTCCAAAACTCGTGTAGACCGTCAGATCTTGAGGGCTCATCTTCCGTACTTCCCTACAATTTTGTGGTATCCTTGTTTCCCCACGTGCCGATGATGGGAGAAAAATGCTACTTGTACCTAGCTCATCAACCGGACGATCTTAACTGCATGATCTAGGGAATCGACGACCATTGTTGTTTCTGGATTCTTCTCAAGAACAAGTAGCTAGACTTTGATACTCTGGTAGTATGAACTATGAAGGGATCTTAAGCATGGGAATGTGGAAATTACTCTAAAATTGTGTCGGTTGTATACGAACGCGGATTAGTTGTGACCCCGTATCCAGCGATGGGTGGACCCTAACTGTTGGGCCCTTCATGTCTACGTTGTATATCTATGCCTTCCATCCGTTTTGCTGGCTCATTTTAGAGCTTGGACCCAAAAATGATGCAGACCCAAATCTCAGGTGGACCACACCACAGGAAACAGTGGCCATTATCTACCCACCATAAAATCTTCCTATGGTCCACCATAATGTTTATTTGCCATCCAACCTGTTGATAAGGTCAGGAAGACCTAGATGAGTGGAAAGCACAAATATCAGCTTGATCCAAAACTTTTGTGGCTTAGAAAAAGTTTTCAATGGTCAATCACCACTCTTTCCTGTGGTGTGGTCCACTTGAGATTTGGATGTACTTCATTTTCTGGAACATTCCCTAAAATGAGCTGGAAAATGGATGAAAGGAGTGGTATACAATGCATTCATTGAGGTGGGCCCCACAGGGTCACACCCATATCTCTGGACCTGGGTGGCAGATAATCTATGTTTACTGTATACAGGTGTGAATCATGGATTGTACTATCCTTGAGACAATAAATGCCCTCTACTCATTGGATGGGTACTACCAAATGTTACAAAAATAATATATAAAGGGATTTTTCCCATCGTAAATCCTACATTTCACCCGTAGTCTTTTTTTGAATGCTCCCAAACTATACTCTTCAAGATTAAACCATTACGTATGGATATGCTACTTGTACACAAAAATATCCTTACATTTATGGTGCCACAGTGGTATCCACAGTGCCACCGTGGAACTTTATCTTATCCATGGTGGCACCATCTACTACCAGACAAAGATTCAAAGGCTGTAGCTAAAGGCCTATGGCTACGGATTATAACTGTAGCCATTAGTAGAATAGCCTTTAGTTCTATAGCTACGGATCAAACCGTAGTCATTTCTTTCGTAGCGAAAAGTACATACAACACGGATAATTAAGCGAGCCTAACATGAAATTGAGCAAGCTTCACATGAAATTCAACGAGCCTTAAGTAAAATTTAGTAAGTTTCATGTGAAATTCAACGAGCCTCAAATGAAATTGAGCGAGCTTCAAATGAAATTCAATAAGCCTCAAGTGAAATTGAGCGAGCCTAACAAGAAATTCAACGAGCCTCAAATGAAATTGAGTGAGCTTCACATGAAACTCAACGCGCCTCAAGTGAAATTGAGTAAGCCTAACATGAAATTGAACAAGCCTAACATAGAAATTGAGCGAGCCTAACATGAAAATCAACGAGTCCAACATAAAATTCAACGAGCCTCAAATGAAATTGAGCGACCTTCACATGAAATTCAACGAGCCTCAAGTGAAATTAAGCAAGCTTCACATGAAATTCAACGATCCTCAAATGAAATTGAGCGAGCTTCAAATGAAATTCAATGAGCCTCAAGTGAAATTTTAGCGAGCCTAACATGAAATTGAACGAGCCTCAAATGAAATTGAGCAGGCTTCACATGAAATTCAACGAGCCTCAAGTGAAATTGAGCGAGCCTAACATGAAATTAAATGAGCCTCAAATGAAATTGAGCGGGCTTCACATGAAATTCAATGAGCCCTAAGTAAAATTGAGTGAGCCTAACATGAAATTGAGCGAGCCTAACATAAAATTCAACGAGCGTAACATGAAATTGAGCGAGCCTAACATGAAATTCAATGAGCCTAACATGAAATTGAGCGAGCCTAACATGAAATTCAATGAGCCTTACATGAAATTCAACAAGCCTCAAATGAAATTGAGCGAGCTTCACAAGAAATTCAACGAGCCTCGAGTGAAATTGAGCAGCCTAACATGAAATTGAGAAGCCTAACATAAAATTCAACGAGCCTAACATGAAATTGAGCGAGCCTAACATAAAATTCAACGAGCCTAACATGAAATTTAGCAAGCATAATATAAAATTTAATGAGCCTAACGTGAAATTCAACAAACATCACATGAAATTGAGCGAGCTTCACATGAAATTCAACAAGCATCACATGAAATCGAGCAAGCTTCACATGAAATTCATGCTACGCTCGCTCAATTTCATGTTAGGCTCGCTCAATTTCATGTTAGGATCGCCCAATTTTGATGTCAGGCTCATTCAATTTCATTCGAAGCTAGCTCAATTTCATTTTAGGCTTGTTCAATTTCATGTTAGACTCACTCAATTTCATTTGAAGCTCGCTCAATTTAATGTTAGGTTCGTTCAATTTCATGTTAGGCTCGCTCAATTTCATTTGAAGCTCGCTCAATTTCATGTTAGGCTTGCTCAATTTCATGTTAAGCTCACTCAATTTCATTTGAAGCTCGCTCAATTTCATGTTAGGCTTGTTCAATTTCATATTAACCTCACTTAATTTCATGTTAGGCTTTGTCAATTTCATGTTAGGCTCGTTCAATTTCATGTTAGTCTCACTCAATTTCATTTGAAGCTCGTTCAATTTCATGTTAAGCTTGTTCAATTTCATTTGAAGCTCGCTCAATTTCATATTAGGCTCGTTCAATTTCATTTGAAGCTCGCTTAATTTCATGTTAGGCTTGTTCAATTTCATGTTAGGCTTGTTCAATTTCATTTGAAGCTCGTTCAATTTCATGTTAGGCTCGCTCAATTATCCGTAGTTGTATGTACTTTTTGCTATAGAAGCAATGACTACGAATCTAATGAAGCAATGGTTATGGTTATAATCCGTAGCCATAAGTCTTTAGCTATGGCCTTTGGCCCTTTTTCTAGTAGTGGACGGTGCCACCATGGACAAGACAGAGTTCAACGGTGGCATCGTGGATATCACGGTGCCTCCGTGAATGCAAGGGTATTTTCATCTGTAAATAGTGTCCGTACAGAATGGTTTTGTCTTGCAAAGTTTAGGAGCGTTTAGAAAAGACGGTGGGTAAAAGGTGGGATTTATAGTCAGAAAAATCTCATATATAAATCTAGTTAAGAATAATTCAAGCCTAGTCCAAATATAGTTGCAACACTATTTCACAGCTGGAATGTCTTATATAAACAATCGAAAAATATAGAGAAACTGTAGAGGTACACCATTTTGCTCTGGTGTGTGGCGCACTGTGTTGTGCCTCACGATCCCTTCATCTTTACAGTATTGATTGAATTCCCCATAAGTGAATTCTCCACTATTATCTGTCCTCGATACTTTCACCTTTTACTCTAACTGTTTTTCCACCATTGCCTTCCACTGCTTGAAGTTAGTAAAAACATCAGATTTATTTTTCATAAAATAAACCCATACCTTCCTTGACTAGTCGTCAATGAACGTGAAGAACTATGTGACCCTCCATTAGAAACCACGAGCGATGGCCCCCATACATCAGAATGCACATAATCAAGAACACACTTACATACATGTTTTTCATATTTAAAAGATGACTTTAAATGTTTACCATATATATAATGCTTGCATATACTTAAATCAAAACTTTTAAAAGTTACAATTAAACAATGGTTAGAAAGTACCTCCATGCCCCGCTCACTCATGTGACCCAAGCGTGCATGCCACATATGTGCAAATGTAGAATCTGTTACATGCGTTACAACTCCACCCGATGAAGTGCTCGCAATCAACCCTCTGTGCCTTCATGACTGTTGGAGCATAAAAAATGATGAAATGATGTGAAGAGATCAAATATAAGGAGTGAAGATGTGCCTCAATTCAATGGAAACAGGGATTGCATTTGGTTCACGAGTGCAGATATAAGGACCTTTCGCGACCTCGCCATAAAAGCACATGCACTCAAATTAATGATAAAGAAAATGCCAGCATTCCAGAATGAGATGGGCAGAAGAGGACAAAACATATTAATAGCAAATTTCATTGATTGAGAGAAGAAGAATGACATCCCTCGCGATAGACAAAGAATGGAAAGGAGAGAAGAAACAAACTGCTACAGAGGAAGAGCTGGTGACAAAAGACCCAGACCGCTTGATTCTCATGAAGGGTATGCGTTTGAAAAAGAAAATGTCGTCCCCATGATGAATCAACTCTTGGTCACAGGAACAATAGAACTACCTCCGTCTAAGCATCCTGAAGAGGCTGGGAAGACAAAAGAAAGAAATTATTGTCACTATCATCGCTTACTGGGGCATCCCACAGAAAATTGTTTCACATTTAAGAATATACTGCAAGAGATGATAAACAAAGTCGAGATTGTGATAGTGAAAGAAAAAGAGAGAAACAAAAAAGTGACAGTGAATGTATTGTCCACCCAAGAAACCACGTGTGAAAGAATGGAATCCAAAAAGAAAGAAAACTGCGATAAAAATACTACCAAATCTCTAGATGATGCATGCAAAGCGGCAATAATTATGCTCTAATCAGGAAAAAGGGTAACAAGCCCCCTCCGGAAACAAAGATCTGAAGTAACACAAGGAGAAGTGTCAACATATCCTGACGATGGAAGAAAAGAAAGGAATAAGGTTGAAAAAGTGACCTATAATGTCATGAATCATCTAAAAGGCATCCCCACTCGATTAAGCATGTACAACGCATTGCGGTTATTGGAAGATTGTAGACAAACTCTGATCCAAGCCCCATTCGATAACAACATCAGAAAATCGCTACTCGTCGAAATGGAAAATATAAGTGATTGTATGCCTGTTATTACATTCTCTGATGATGATCTGACTTGCGATAGAGAGCATAATAGACCATTAATGATTGTCAGTCATATCCACGATAAGCAAGTGAAGTGAATAATGTTTGACAATGGGTATGTAGTTGTGACGCCCCGGTCACTGTTTCATGTGGGCGGGCACACATGTGGGCGGGCCCCCAAGTGCGGCTGACTGGCTACTGTGTGGTTGGCAGGCTACTGTGCTGGGCGAGCTACTGTTGCAGTTGACTGTAGCGTAACTTGTCCTACATCGGAAGAGTTGTCTGGAGTTGTGGTGGTTATATGTTGGGTTTCTCCCTTAACGGACATGACGCGTAGGCCTTGTGCGCCAAGCAAAACCTCCGCTGTGCACTCTGATGGCAGTTGGGTTGGACAATATCATGGACGGGTAGGTGCTGATGTGGGCGGGACCACGGGAGCACCGGGTCTGGACGAGCTACCAGTATCCTTACCCCAAATGACGCGTTTTAAAGCCGTGAGCTTGGGCAAAGCGGACAATATCATGTGCTGTGGGGGTGGGCCTTACAAATGGTATCAGAGCCGAGGACGGCTCTGCCCTCGGTGGGGGATAATGGACGCCCCGGTCACTGTTTCATGTGGGCGAGACCACGGGAGCACCGGGTCTGGACGAGCTACCAGTATCCTTACCCCAAATGACGCGTTTTAAAGCCGTGAGCTTCGGCAAAGCGGACAATATCATGTGCTGTGGGGGTGGGCCTTACAGTAGTAAATATGCTACCGCTAATAGTGTTAAACGAGCTCAGATATCACCGCTCTCATTTGCGTCCTAGTGGAATGATGATACATGGCTTTAATCAAGACAGACAACGGGCACTGGGAAAAATTACACTGACATTGAAAATAGGAGAATTAACCATAAACATTGTTTGTCACATCATCAATGCAGCAACGATGTATAATCTCCTCTTGGGAAGACCATGGATGCATCAATATGGCATTGTACCGTCCACACTGCACCAATGTTTAAAATACTACAGGGATGTGATTAAGTATAAAGTGATGGCCGATGCGAGACCATATATAGAGGCAAAATCCTTCTTCGCAGATGCAAGTTACTACAATGAATTCACAGTTGAAAATAAAAAGAAAGATGATAAGGATAAAGCAATAAAAAATAGTCAGATAGAGGCAATAGAAAATAAAGTTGTAAGAATAGAGTTGTCTGGGAAAGTGAACATGAAAAAGAAATTTTATTTTGTGCCAAAACACTTAAGACAACCAGGACAGCCTCCATTAACACTGTTGTCGCCTGAGCAATTGGAAATTCTGCAGTCAAACTATACAATGTTATTGCCATATGCTGAAAGGAACAAGCCATTCTCGTATATGCCTAGAAGATTTCATGTCATGTCCAACTTGAAAATCCTGAGCCTATACAGTTTTATGCCCTATCAGAGGTAAAGACAGAAGAAAAGAGTAACAATAAAGTGAATTGTGAAAGATTGGCATCGGAAGATTTAGATAGATATAACCCCGTTAATAGAAAGATTATGCAGAGCATGGGTTTCGACTGCAAAGAACCGACTGGATTAAACAATGGTAGAGGTATCCAGATCCCGATTGGAGTGAACGAAGAAACACGAGAAAATTTCACAGATTAAGAGCATCATCTTCCCGGGCACAAGTAAATGTGATTGCAGCAAATTCGACAGTCAGTCAAGAAACAAATTCTAAAGTAGTTAAGCATCAAGAAATAGATCCAAAGCAGATAGAAGACAGGGGGAAAAACCGACAATTGATACTCTGCGAGAAATAAATTTGGGAACAGAAGAAGAGCCGTGAAATACATTCATAAATGCCAGTCTTCCTAAACAAGAAGCTGATCAATATATTAATCTCTTAAGAGAAAATAAAGATGTGTTTGGTTGGATGTGTGCAGAAATGTTGGGTCTCGAACCGTCAGTAGCGATGCATCGACTAAACATCTCAAAAGATAAGAAGCCGATTAAACAAGCCCAGAGACGATTCCATCCTAATCTAATTCCTCTTATAGAAGAAGTAAACAAACTGATCAAAGTCGGTTTCATCAGAGAAGTCAAATATCTTAAATGCATATCAAATATTGTCCCGGTTAAAAAGAAAAGTGGAAAAATCAGGGTATGTGTCGACTTCAGAGATCTAAATGAGGCTTGTCCAAAAAGACGATTTCCCATTATCAATAACAGAGTTATTATTTGATAGTATGACAAAGTACACTGTCATGTCTTTCATGGATGGGCATGCTGGATACAATCAGATACAGATGGTACCCGAAGACGAAGAAGCAACTACGTTTAGGACTTCTCTTAGAATTTACTATTGTAAGGTTATACCATTTGGTCTTAAGAATGCTGGTGTGACGTATTAGAGAGCAATGTAGAAAATATTTCAAGATATGATGCATAAGCATGTAGAATGCTATGTGGATGATTTGGTAGTCAGATCGAACGATCATGAAGAACATCGTGAACATCTGTCCTCAGTATTTTGTCAGCTTAGAAAGAAACAACTAAAAATGAATCCAGAAAAATGTACATTCGATGTCTCGACAGTAAAATTCCTTAGTTTTGTCATCAAGCATAGAGGAATTGAAATTGATCTAAGGAAGATTAGAGCTATTCAGGACATGCCACCATCGAAAATGTTGAAAGAATTAAAAAGCTTGCAAGAAAAGCTAGCATATATCTGACACTTTATCTCTAATATGGCTGGAAGATGTTAGTCATTTACTCATTTAATGAAGAAAGGAACATAATTTATATGGGACCAGTCATATCAAAATGCATTCGACTATATTAAAGAGTTGTTGAAGCAGCCTCCAGTATTAGCAACTCTTGTGAAAGGCAAACCTCTCATCATATATATCTCCGCAGCTGAAATTTCTCTGGGTGCTTTATTAGCACAAGTAAATGAACAAGGGAAGGAAATCGCGCTCTATTATTTGAGCTGGACTCTGATAGGTGCATAATGCAATTATTCACATATTAAGAAAGTATGCCTGCGTTAATATTCATAGTACAAAAACTGAGGCATTACTGTCTTTCTCATGATATAATCCTGATCTCGTGAGTTGATCCTATAAAATTCTTAATGACGAGGTTGATGTTGTCAGGAAGATTAGGTAAGTGGATGTTGTTACTCTCAGAATATACGATCTCTTATGAGCCAACAAAAGCAGTGAAAGGGCAAGCGATAACAGACTTTTTAGCAGCTCACCCTGTATCAAACACCAAAATAATCACTGACGATTTTTCGAATGAACAAGTAATGATTATTGAATTGCCTAATTCGTGGCAAATGTATTTTGATGGCGCCTCGCAAACTTCAGAAACAGGTGCTGGAGTGATATTTATTAGCCCCCAAGGAGATCTGCTCCCGTATTCCTTTATGTCGGGTACATCATGTACCAATAATGAGGCCGAGTATAAAGCCCTCATTATAGGAATGGAAATGTAACACCCCACATTTTCGGTACCCAGGTGTAACCATGAAAACCTAGGATAGTATAAACATGAACTTAACTTAATTGATTGATTCTGGCCTAAATCAAGATAATATGAATAACCTTCACCCATTCATCGAGTCGTCCAACTATTCATCAATACCTGGATGAGTAATTGAAACCTTCAACAGATAAATAAGTGTCCAGGTATACACGTGTAGTAACAATACATAAAGGGTATAATAGTGCGAATGATGTTATTAGGAGTTTTCAATAGATAAAATGGTTGAGCCTGAACACACCAATGACCCTTAAGACCCTTTTGACCATTGACATATAAATTCAGGATGATCTGACCTTCAAATCGGTAAAAATCCATGCTTGGACGCTCCAATTGCCACGTATGGCCCACCGAAGCTCCAGACCTGCTTGGCCCTTAGTCAGAGGCCCTAATTAGGACCTTTAAAGAGAATGAACGGTGTGGATTTCATGAATTCATCATGATGGGTCCCACACTAGTGTGCATATGCACTATGGTTAGTGCACTTGCAGTCAAATGACTGTTGACCTGAGGCGTTCCAAACAAAGGAGGATTCCTCCTCCTGCCCGCGAGATTTGAACATAAGTCGTCCGTTGTGACAGCGATGGCCCACCATCATGCCACTCTACATAGATCTAAACCGTCCATTTGACAGACCTTGCACAGACGACCAAAACCATGCCTCTCGCTCGAAGCCATGCATACTCACATGCACACAAGTGTGGACCCAAGTGGAGGAGAGACACGTGAGATTTGTTCCAAGGGTGGGATTTTTCTCATTGCCACGCTAGAGATCCGCGTACGCTCTCTCCTCTTAATCTCGACCCTTCATCCAGCGTGAATCCCCGCTTTTCTTCCAGTACCGAAAAAGGAGGGATAAACTCTCGTCAGAAAGAAAGGTTGAGGGGAGTTTTCCTATTCGGGAGAACATGCTAGCTCGATCCAGACCTCATATCCGAACACCTCAACACCATCTCGACCACTCGAGCTAGGGTAGCTCCAAAACGAGCCGTTAGGACAACTTCCTCCTCGAGAAACTCTCCCTCCACGCGAGAAGAAAGTCACGGCAGAATATCTTGCGAGTCATTAGACTCGGGTGAAATGGGGCAGGGAAAGTAGACCCCACACTGATCAATGGTCCCATCCGGTCTGTCCAAATAGTGTAGATCACCATGATAGGCCTGGGGCAAATATTCACCATGAGAGATGGCGTCATCTTCTTCATCAAACCAGAAAACTCATGGTGATAAGGTAGGCCCTATTTTCTAATCAAAGAGGCTCATTCAATGGGCCATGATGATAGGAGGTCATCCCACATGGTGGATCATCCCCATACACGTGGAGAATGATAGCCACAGCCACCCCACCACGAAGTCGTGCGGCATGAGATAATGATCGTTGGATGTGGGTCTAAAGCTAGCCCTAGGCCTATAAAAGGGGCCCGTCCGTCTTGAGATTCCCACCAAATATCTAGAAAAGGAAAGAGAAAAAGAAGAGGGAGAGAGAGAAAACAGAATAGGGAAGAGGGAGAGAAAATCGGTGCCAGCTTCACTGCACCAAGCTATTTGGGTTAGCTCGATTCAGGCTGAGTCGGGGCAAGCTCAGTGGCTCTGAGCTCTAGGAAATCCACGAGGGAGAAAGAGATAAAAAGAGAGGAATAAAGGAGACAAAGGGAGGGGAATCAGGTGAGCAAGAGGGAAGAGGGTACAGGCTCTACACTCGCTGCCCTGTTGTGTCGAGTCGACACAGTCGACCCAAACCAGGCTTACTCAGGGCAAGCTGGCGGCCCTTTGCTAGAAACAAGAAGGGGAGAGAGAGAGAGAGAGAGAGAGAGAGAGAGAGAGAGAGAGAGAAGGCGTTAGAGGAAGGACCAAGCACCATGCTGCTTAGTGTCGTACTACACCGACTCGCTGAGTCGACGCTCCTGCACCCTCCTTCGACTCGACACCGGTAGGTGCAACTCAACAACAATCATCCCAACCGAACCACGACACAGCCTAACCCGGTAACTTGTCGAGTTCATGCTGCTGCTAAAGGAGGCTCGACTCGAGCATTGGTAGTAATGTTGCTCGTCCCTGAACTAGGATGACTAGCCCAGATTCATGGCTCCAACTGAGCTAGCCCAGCTCGACAAAAGGCCTAGCCCAGGGCGACCCTAGTCGACTCTATCCGAGGCAGCAACAAAGGTCCGTTGGGCTAATAGCTCAGGACGAGTCAACTCGGGTTAGTTGGGTTAAGCTCCTCTTAGTCCTGGAGCAAGAGATTTACAGGTCTTAACCATCCATATAATACTAGACTTACAAGTCAGTGTTAACCCTTCATGGGGAATTGATTGAGACCCAAGCCTAATAAACCCTATTCCTCAGTTAAAAATAAGTTAGCATGTAACTTAGATATATGATCGTTGGTCTTGCCTTACTCTAAGCTCATGAGAACAAAACTCTCCCTGTCAGCTTAAGGACGGGCTTAGCAATAATTAAAAGGCAAAGACACATCAAAGGGTTGGGTTTTCCTTTACCACTGCATTACTTACTTTCATAACCAATAAGCTCCACTAGCAAGGTGATGATTTCTTCCCCTTAAGCTTTCCATTTCCAAATTAGTCTAAGGGATAGTTTTCGTTTGAATCACAGTTGTTATCTTATAACTTATGATCACTTACACTAGTTATCGAATCTTAAGGAATGACTTACATTTGAACTACAACTGACGGCTTGTAAACCATGATTACATGCAATAGTTATTAAATCTTGCATGTTAGTTTCCGTTTAAATTCCAATTAATAGCTTATGCCTTTGATTCATGATCTCTTGTAGTAGTAATGAATTTTATTATCAACATATATCTTGCATGTTGTATCTATACACATTTTCATGCTAATGAATTGCTTGTAAGTCACTTATGGAATTCAACTCACTACATTTACTAGTGGAAAACTCCACTTATCTATGTGAACCCACACTTAGGATGTAACAGGACGAAATGTGTTAGAAATGGACCCTTGACTTGGAGGTTACCTTGGGTAGTGGAATATTAACGTGGGTTTACCATCCATAGGTTGTTATGCCTACGTGACTTTGGGGATAGCCTCTTTACTGCCTTGATTTAATATTGCCCTATGTAACATCTTTACTGCTTCGATTTAGCGTTTACCTCGTGCGACCTTTTTTATCGTTTCAATTTGGTATTTGTCCTATGATTTGATATTTGTCCTATGTGGCTTCGATAGTTCATTTCCATATAACCATACGATGGTAAGACCCACATGTTGAACTATAATTGGCCCCTAATCGATGGGCTTCCATTAAACATCCTAATGTGGGAGTCTCATGAGTCAGGGATGGTGGAATGGGACACTATGCCCTAGCTATCGGCCTACACTGGGTGACGAGCCCCCCATAGTGACCTTTAAGCTTTCTTAAATTGGCTGGTTATAATCGGAATAATAATGGTTTCGTTAATCATGCATTCATAGCATACGGGCGATAACAGGTGGCTAATTCTGAATGTTGTAGCACGTGTCCTTAGGCTTTAGTGTGGTATCGCTTCACTAGCTCCCAGACCATCGACTATCGACCCACGTACATGATATACAATGGCTTGGTTATTATGCTTGTACATGATGTACGCACGTGATGTGCTTCACTAGTGACTGGCCATATGCATGGGTGATGAGCCCAAGTCCGACTGGATGAGCATCCCCAGGTCGATGTGCATTCACGCATCCATGCATTTAAACAAGACTGCATCATGTATTGTTTTGAATGCCTTGTTGTTTTAAAACTATGCTTGACTAAGGTGAGGTGTGTAATCTTAAGGGGAATTCACACTGAGTTGGCCACTCATTCATCGTATATTCAACCGAACAAAGAATGCAGATTTAGGTGAGGATGGCTATGATGCAGATCCCGATGCCATCTCTGTAGGATTGGAGGAGGGATATTATGAGGAGGAGCCGCGTTAGGAGGCGGCGGAGTACTATGGGCTCAACCAGTAGTTATAATTATTTCCTTTCCAGTTAACTTTGATACATTTGAAACTAATGGGTTTTGTACTTAAGGTCCCCAGCTGAGTGGACTAGGATCTTGATCTTTTTTGTTATGTGATGGTTCGCTACACTTGGTTTATCTTATCGCACTCTGATTATGATAAATTGATATTTACATGTTTAGTTAACACTCGGGTTTTTAGAAAACGAGTTGTATACTCGGGTTCTGAAAATCGAGGTGTTATAGAAAATAGCGCAAGAAATGAAGATAAAGACTACAAATATTCGGGAACGCTAAATTGGTAATAAATGAGTTGACGACAAAGTTCGAAATAAGAAAAAAAATATTTTGTCATTTCATCGACATGTGCAGTAGTTACTGGAGCAATTCCATAATGTCAAGATTGAGCATATACCACGTTGTGAGAATGCAAGGGCAGACGCTTTAGCCAGCTTAGCGGCGGCTTTATCCTGTCCTGATCGGAGTCCTCTTCAGGTAACGATCGAGGAAAGAAGGTTCTTACCATCATCAGAAATCATCGATGAAAATGCTGAAGCACTTCTCGTATCATGTTTAAAGATCACTGTAGACGATTGGCGCTAGCCATTTATTGATTATCTTAAATATGATATCCTACCAGAAGATCTATTGCAGAAGCTACAGATTAAGCAGAGATCAAGCTGGTCGTATATTAGAAGTGCTATTAGAAGATCCTATAATGAGATGTTTCTAAGATGCCTGGATAAAGAAGAAGCAAGTCGTATATTGAAAGAAGCTCATTCAGGCAAATGTGGAGCCCATCAAGCTGGTCAAAATTTATTTCATCGGATACATCGAAAGAGATATTACTGGCTTACAATGTTTAAAGATGCGATAGCTTTTGCAAAGCGATGTCATGAATGCCAAGTCCATAGCGATATCATACATGTACCCCCTGAAGACCTTCATCAATCAATAGTTTCTTGGCCCTTTGCAGCATGGGGGCTGGACGTCATCGGTCCTATCAATCCGCGTTCGTCTAAAGGAGGACAATATATTCTAGTAGCAACAGATTATTTCTCCAAGTGGATTGAAGCAATCGCACTGCGAAATGTCAAAGAGAAAGATGTCATAAATTTCATTCGACATGTAATTATATATCGCCATGGCATTCCGAAAAGGATCATCATTGATAATGGCACTCCTTTCAAGAATAGGGGTATGAAGAAATTATGTCAGAAATTTGGCATTCAACATTCATTCTCAATACCCTATTATCCACCAGCCAACGGATTGGCAGAAGCTTTCAATAAGACGATTGTAAAAATATTGAAGAAAACTATCACGAGAAATAAAAGTGACTGGGATGAAAAGTTACAAAAAGATTTATGGTCTTATTGAACAACCCATCGTACTGCGACAAAAGCTACGCCATATCTGTTGATCTATGGTGTCAAAGCTGTAACGCCCCGTGTTTTCAAGACCCGAGCATATAACCCGTTTCCCAAAAACCCAAGTGTTAGCTTATAAAATCCAGTGTAAATTTGAGTTGTTTATCATTAATCAAAGTTAACAGCAATAAAGCTAGATTAAACCATGCATTGTATAAAAATATTTTGATCATTATAAAATTTCAAATGTAGCGCCCATACAGGACTTATACAATCACAAATACAAAGTTCATTAATTAAAAACAGGAATCTATCAACTAGTGGTGGAGCTCAATATGGCCCGCAGGGACCTCGTCTAGCTCCTTAGCTACCCGATCTGCTCTAGAAACCTAGTGAATAACATCAGCTCGCCCTACACCTACATCAACTGTTACGGTTGGATAACGTCAATGGCTATCGCAGTGAGGAGCACCTTCTAAGATTGCGCACTCATCATTCATAATCCAATATAGATTGCAAGTCATGAAAATTGATATATTAAACAGGGCACTTCATAATCATGAACATATACTCAAATCAACAGAATCTCATCATAAACAAAATATAATAACAATCGCAATATAAAGGAATACATCCAGAAAATCAAACACTCAATCATACAACCTTCTATTGCACCCGAAATCACATTGTACATGAACTCCACAAGATGACTAAAAAATCGATAAGCGAACTTCAGCTCCACCAGGAAATCATGGTACAAGTGAAATTCGTAAGGTGAATATAAAACCAACCTTTAAACCTCTACTTCACCCGAGAAGCCTATCATACATGAACTCCGCAAGATGGCTAGAAAATCGATAAGCGAACTTTAGTTCCACCCGAAAATCATGGTACGACTGAACTCCACAAGATGAAGAGACAATCAACATACAAACTCTAGACCACCCGAAAATCATATCGTACGTGAACATCGCAAGATAGCTAGAAAATCGATAAGCGAACTTCATCTCCACCCAGAAATCATGGTACGACTGAACACCGCAAGATGGCTAGGAAACCAACATACAAACATCTACTTCACCCAGAAATCATATCGTACGTGAACATCACAAGATGGCTAGGAAATTGCTAAGTGAACACCCGTTCCACCGGAAAATCATGGTACGACTGAACACCGCAAGATGAAGAGACAAACAATACAATAACTTTAGATCACCCAGAAATCATATCATACGTGAACACCGCAAGATGACTAGAAAATCGCTTAGCGAACACCCGCTCTACCCAGAAATCAAGGTACGACTGAACATCGCAAGAGGAAGAGACAAACAACACACAAACTTTAGACCACCCAGAAATCATATCGTACGTGAACACCGCAAGATGGCTAGAAAATTGCTAAGCGAACACCCGCTCCACCCAGATATCATGGTACGACTGAACACCGCAAGATGGCTAGGAAACCAAAAGATATGCGAATATAACCATCAAGCCACAAAAGGGCACCAACGACCCATCAAAGCAACGAAGGGCAAATAAATGATCCAAGCCACGTAGGGCGAATATGCGGTCCAAGCCATGTAAGGCAAAGTGTGATATATGGACTGCAAGCTAGTGAGTTTGGGACAGGTTCATTCATTATATCACTCAATCGCAACCAACCAACATATAGTTAATTAACAATGTACGACTAAAGATAGCATGTTATCACCAAATCGTTTATGCATGTTATAATTAAAGAGATATGTTCATTATCTACCACAGGAATTAGGTGCGCAACACATTATCATATTAACATATTCACATTATAAGTTAAGTAACAAAATCAAGTAACTTAAGAGATACTTAATGGAAAGGATTAAGGAAACATCTATGATTAAATCAATGAATTTAAGTGGGAAGCTCAAAGGGTGAGTCCTCACCTTATGTTTGAACCGCCTACACCATCGCTAAGAAATGCGTGCTTTCTTGGAATCAATTCCTACCATCAATTGCAAAGTTGTAAAATTAGACCCAAGCTTACACACTATTTAGGGTTAGGGTCTTAACCTAGGATTTAGATTACCTAGGTTTTAGGGTTTCATTCTTAAGTTTAGTTCTAGGATAAATTTTAAGATTCAATTTCTAATGGATGTAATAATGATATTAATAACATTACTAATAGTAATCCTATAATGGCTAATGATGTATAATTGATCGTAATGCTAATAACACTAAAGATTTTAAAATGATTATTAATATTAGTAGTATACTTAATATTAATTAACGAGGCACTAATAGCTATTGTAATGTAATAAATAGTATGCCTTAATCACCAATGATAATACTTAAGGTTGACAAAATAAGTTCTAATATTCAATAATGATATTTTGCATGTAATAACTAACATTAATATAGGTAATTTACTAATGGTTATTCGCATATAGAATTAACAATCCCAATGATGATAGTGATGGAAACAGTGATATCTATGATTAAAATAATTTAAATATGGAAGGAGAAGGTGGACTCACCTAGGTTGACTTGGTTCGAGTCGAGTTGACTTGGCTCAACACAACTAGCAACCATCCCCTTCATGCTCTCTCTCTCTCTCTCTCTCTCTCTCTCTCTCTCTCTTTCTCTCTCTTTCTTCTTCTCCTTTTCCTCTTCTTTCTTCCCTGCTGGGATGTCCAGCTATGAGTCTGGACAGACCAAATCCCACTCGACTCGGCTGGACTCGGTTCCAGCCGAGTCAACTCAACACCAACAATTCCACTCTCTTTCTTTCCTCCTCTACTTTTCTTTTCCTTATTTCTCCTTTTCTTTCTTCTCTCTGCTGGAACTCCAGCAACACCGCTGGACTCGAACCAATCACGATTCGATTGGTGTGGAGTTACAAGAGGGTAACCAGCCACACACCCTCTCTCTGACTCCCTTCTTCCTATTATTCTTTTCTTCCTTTTCTTTTTATCTTCTCCTTCATACTTCTGCTGGACTTCCAGCAATCCCTTGGCTAGGACAAGCTGGACTAGAAGTGTGCAGACGCACCACTCCCAGCCACGACTCAGTCAAGTTGTAGCAATCTCGGGCCACCATCTGATTCCTCGTCTTGTTCCTTTTTCTGATTTTTCTTGCTTCTTTAGAGGCCCAGGAGGAAGCCCGGACCAAACTAGGAATGAGTCAGATCCACCCAACTTAGACCAAACTCGGTCTCGAATCGGTGTGGCCCGACATGGTGCGGCACGCCACCACGCCCACTGCATTGATATGATTTTCACCACAGCAACCCAAACTATTCTGGGATGATTGTCTGTGATTGAATGAGGTTCGGAAGGCCTATTTGATGTACGCTCGGTGGCCACGCAGCATGAATGGTAGTTGTCTGCCAACGAGGAAGGAGATGGAGCGTTAATGGCAAATTTGGAAATGTTGCTTCTACCTCCAATCTGCTTCCTTCCAATGATTGTTATGGGTCCTAGAAAGCTTCTAGAGAAGCTCTTTCAAAGCTTAGAGAAGATTTGAGTGGTGGTTTTGAAGGAGGGAGAAAAACGGACGGTTCTTTCTCAGGTGCGGCCGTAAGGGTTGGACACTAGCTCCTTTGCTATATATGACTTTTTCTTGAAGCCCTAGGCCTCTCAGAACCGTCTAATAAGCAATGAATGGCCAGGATCGATTCCACCGTCCGGCTTCTTAAAATAGCTAGTAAAATGGTGGTTTTTGGCACCGGTTTTCCATAGAAAACCATGATCCGTATGAACAGCAACGGATGGTCAAGATGTGCCTAGATGGAGGGCTAGGATTGGAGATTTCCCTCTAACACGGATCACCAGTCTGGCAACATTAGGAGACCGTTTCCATTTCTGGAAACAATGTGTTTTCGGGTCTTGCTTGCGTCGGATCTCGTGTGCACATGCGCGCGTAGTACCTAGTGGAACGACCATGGTTTGGTTGTCACCCCCACTCAATAAGATGGATGGTTTGGATCGTCAATGTGGGGCCCAGATGGTGGGCCATCGATCAAACAGACAGGTGTACTTTTGCTGTTAAAGGCTGAAGGAAAAGAGAGAGAGAGAGAGAGAGAGTTCTTCCTCATTTGGCGAAACACGGGTCAGCTCGTGCTGACCATGTTGACAGGTCTAGTGCACTTTGAGTGTACGACCTCGGTGCACACGCACAGCCTCAAAGCAAGGCCCATGAGACTGTTATTCATAATCCCCACTGTCCGTGATGTTCCATGGCTCAATTAACTCGTCTTGACTGAAGATGTGGCAGATCCAAGGTCTAGGTGGGCCATACGCCCAATTTTCACTTGTTTTTAGCTCTAATTGCATATTCTAGTTACTTTGCTAGTCAGATCACCTCGAAGTTGAACACCGACAATTGAAAAAGGGTCCTAGGGACCTAAATATAGGGTAATTCTAAGTTCCAGGTAGGCAACAACACATTTAATCAGTTCATCGTACAAATGCTCATTAGTCTCTGTTCAAACACGTAACATAGATGCGTATTGGCTATAGCATCAGGTGGGGTCCCTCGTGATGTCCTTTTGGGGGATCCATTCCGTCTATCTGGTTTGTTACATTAATTTAGGACACTGTCGAACATAGAGTTGTTTAGTTAATCAAGTGGACCACACGGTCCCACTGAGTAGCGAGAATACTCACCCTTAAAACTTAAATTGTAATTCTCGTCAACAGTGCCATGCATGTGGTGTTACCTATTTACAATTCTACCCCTTTTATTTTTTAAAACTTCTGTCATCCGTAACTCATGAGTCTACCGTCCAAATGTGATGAAATTTGACAGATGATCTTTAATTTTCACGCTCTTTCCGTCGCCCAAATTTGAGCCCTGATCTCTCAAGGATGACTAACATTCTCTTTTAATGGCTAATATATTTCAAAATTCTAAAATAATATTTGTACTCCTCTAATTGACAAGTTACCAGGCAGTTTGGACCTAAACCCTAAGATCTTCATGATGATCAGTTTGTCATGATGTTCACATGGCCCGTTTGGTAGATCCAAACATGATGGATGGTCAGATGACTTGTTAATAATAAGGGGACTTGATGGTTAGCACTCTGACCATGTATGTCAATGGATGTACGGTCAGTTTCATAAATGGATGGTCATAAGATGTGTTTCTGGAGTGATTAGGGGTATGACACGTATACCGTTAGATTTGAGTGACTTGTTCATATGTGTAGTTCCTTAGATTGTAATTCTAATGGTGGGTTAAGCATATCCATGTGGGGTGAACAAGATGAACGGGTCAGAATCTCGATTTGATAAGTGTACGGACGGATATAGAGGCCAAGTAGCTGATTTACTACGATCTAAGGGCCGAAATTCAACGTGTATGGTTAATTTATGATAATTAGGCTTGATATAAAATTTCACATGAAACGGATCATGGGAACTATGTGATCTACAATTCAGGGGTCTATGTTAATGACATTTTTGTAATTATTGATGATCTAAGAGTTTTATGAAATCTAATGGTTCTACATGGTCCTATCCCCATTTATAAAAAGACTTACATCTAACTCATTATAGATAAAGAGTTATTCACCAATTTAGTCAAGGGAAAGTATGCATATCAGACCACATGATCAACGGTCAGATGACTTGATTTATGGATGAAGATCATTCTTAATTGGTCTGATTCATATTGGAGGATGGATGTAGGGTTAGGTTGGCTACATAGGTGCCGTATATGTGTACATAATAAGTTAAATTCATGGTAACACTCGAGTACTGAAAGTGCGGGGTGTCACAATCTACCCCCCTTGAAAAGAATTTCATCCTCGAAATTCAATACTTCTACAAATGGGACAAAGACAATCTATTTTCTGTGTCTGTAAGAGTTCACGATCAACTGTTAGGACTGGGGTTGTTACAGAAGCTATCATTCCCATCAAAACGCAAGTCGTGTCACTCAGGGTAGCAATACATGAATCAATTACGGATGATGAAAACGCCAAAATAAGGCTAACAGGCTAGATATGCTTGATGAAAAGCAGCTAGCAACCCAACAATGATTAAAACTATATCAGGTAAGAATTTTTGCTGCCTTCGATAAGAAAGTCAAACATCGTTCCCTCAAGAAAGGCGATATGGTGCTAATGTTGAAAAGACCTATAGTGGTCACTCGTAAAACAGGGGGTAAGTTCGACCCTAAATGGGATGGTCTGTATATAATAACTAAAGTATATTCGGATAGAGCTTATCGAGTTGTGGATCAGAACGGACAAGGCATCGGAATACCCGTTAATGCTCGTTTCTTCAAAAAAATATTATCCTTGAGGATAGCCGAATTTTTAATTATGAAGATTATCAAGATAATTTGTCCCAATCAAAAGGGGACAAAGACAAGCAAAATGATGAAAAAGCCTCAAAAGGCTGCGCCATGTATTTTTTCTCCATATATGAATGAAAAGGCAAATCCTCAAGCACATCGACAAATATCACATGCCTATTGTTCGATTATTATCGTCAAATTGATGTTATCGCCGATTACTATCGCTATGCACCGATTATTATCGCCAACGATTATTACAATCACCAATTATCGATAAAGCGAAAATATCACCAATTATTGCCATCAAATTGATACTATCTTTAATAGTTGACTATTATTGCAAAATTGTTATCGCCAAATCAATATTATCGCCAAGTTGATACATTACTTAAACCACAAATACTACCGGATATTATTGAAATATTATTAGTAATGACGATTTATCAGTTACAGCAGCAGAGCGTGCCTATACAGCCAACCACACATAAGCCCTATACTATCAGCGATGGCAATTTATCAATTATGGCAGCGGAGTGCACCTATACGGCCAACCGCGCATAAGCCGTATACTATCAGCGATGGCGATTTATTAGTTATGGCAGTGGAGTGCACCTATACGGCCAACCATGCATAAGACATCATATCAGCGATTCATCAAATATTATGCGGGCAGCAGTGAAAAGCCAGTGGCCTTAAAAAGGCCGCAAAGGCAATCATATGCTTAGACCTATGTTGGCGGTGGAGTGCGCCTATACAGCCAATCATGCATAAGACCAATGTCGTCTATACAGTTTCTGACAGCGCCATGGGGGATGGTGAGAGGAAATGTCCTCCTGTAAATGGGTTAGACCTTGCAGGCAAAGAAAAAGTGGGCTGCAATGTACGCTCTTTGGCTTATCCATAGATAGGTCAACCATGTATAAGACCACCCCCCTCCCCCCCAGGTTCCTGACTTGATTCCAATAGAAACTCATAAGGATGGGTCCTCTAAATGAGTTGCTCCCTCATCGATTTGATACCCCTTAAGGTAGCTTTGTGAGCCCCATGAACTCTAGAGAGATATTGCGACCAACCTTGTGCGCAAAACCTACCGAGTTCACTGCCCCGGTAGCTTCATTGGGCCCCTCTGATGGAACGCGGTTTGTGAACCCCCCAGCTGCAATGGTTCAATGAACTCATAAGAGTTACAGAGATCATTCGTATAAGACCCCCAACTCCAACCACTCAAAAGTCTAGAAAATTGTGATTGCTCCAAGTACTCAAGAGCTTAAATTGTGTGTGGCGTCTTTAGAGCTAACTAAAATTGGAATTAGATTCGCCCATCGGAATCGATACCACATAGGCCACACTAACAATGAAATAGGTTGTCGCTTTATTATATGATGAAATCGCATGTTTTATCAAAATATGACTATGAATATCGACAAAATAAATATCATACAAGCATGTGCTCAGTCATTTCCCATATTCATAAAACCTCTGAAAACATGTTCATCATGCTTTGATCAAAATCAAAAGTATATCTTGAGACAAAATATCGAAATTCATTTATAGCATATTGAATTTTACAATCAAATATGAGACTATATTGAATATTTACAAAATTTCATAAATCATCTAACACACCCAATGCAGTCATGTATCTCTGGAGATCTTACTTAAGTTGTACTTGAGCAGCAACATTATCCAGCTCCGCATCAATAACAATCTTGGCATGATCAGGCACATCAGCAAGTTTGTGCTCCAATAAAGTTGTTAGCGCTGCATTCTTGGAAAGCTCAGATTCTTCAAGATTGATTATCTGTGCATTTTCTTTAATGATATCTACAATCTTGTCGCCCTCCAATTCTTCAGATTGCTTTTTGAGCCTCAAGGATAGATATATGCTCTTTCAATTTGATTATCTTCTCATCAATGGTTGTCGAAGATAGCTTCAAAGCCTTTAATCTCTCCTGAAGAGAATCACGTTCTTTATTATAACTCGAGATCACAATAGACATCTATAAAGCCTTATCTTTCAAAGATTGATGTTCCCTTCTACAATCTATGGTCTCTAGAGCGACAGTTATACTTTGGACTTCATCCAGTTGATGGAGTGAAGTACGAAAATGAGATAGAGAATCGTGTAAAGGAGAAATGTTGATCTTCTCCATTCTTGTAGCATTGTCTAAAGCTCCCAGTGCAGTGTCCAAAGTGGGCCAATGTTCTGGATCCTTAAACATGCATATAGTCGCTGATAGGGCACCTTTTATCAGGACTAACGCATAAGGAAGAACTTTATCCAAAGACAAAGCATTCGAAATAGTGGCGACCGAATTGGAACTCCCGGAACCGCTTGAAAGAGGATTGGCTACATAAAACAATAAAAAGATTTTTTTTAAAAAAAAAGAGAGAGAGAAAGGATAATTCCAAACATTTAAAGTTAATAATAGAACAAGTTTTCAAAATATATACCTGCAGCTAATATAAGAGTAGCAGAAGCAGGCATGGCTAGAGGCTGTGTTTTCTCAGCAGGAGACGAAGGGCCGGGGGAAGTCTCCATCATATCAACGAAAGATGGTGCCCTCGCTTCGGTGCTAGAATCGACAATAGCCGGTGTAGCTACATTAGCCAGCTCTGCAGGAAAAACTATTTCACGAGCTACAACCCTTGGACGAGTAAGGGGAGCTAAAGGGGTCCTCGTTGCCCAACCAGACTGTGCTTCTACAGAAGGAATCTCGACCAGATCTTGATCTGTCTTGTCAGCTGTAACAGGGATACCTGAAGAAGAAAGTGTATTGACTTCTGGAGCTATTCACAACCCCAAGTGTAGGGTCGCAACATTGTAATAATCTCGGTGAGACCTAGGTCGAAACCATAGGGACTAATCTCGTGTGTATTCTGAAAGTAACTAGAACTAGAACTAGAAGAAAATGTGAATCTAAATCTGAATTAATTGAGAGAGTAATTGTGATTAAAGTGATTAAAACTAACAAATTCAAAGGTGGTAACAAGGGTTTCTAAGGATCCATCTGTTGAGGGATAAAAAAATGATGAAAAGGATTCAAGATGAATTAGAAAGAGAAAATTAGAAGGAAAGAATGAGGAGAAAGTGATAAAATAAGAAGAATTCATGGCATTTGCGCGAACCCGCGCAAATCATGTTGGTTGCACGGGATTGCGCAAACACTCATATTGATTGCACGCATGTGCATAACACCTGGTTCAGATGGTTCAAGATGAACAGTTGGATCTAATGGAAGGTGGGCCCCATGGCACAAAGATCGAGGGTTCGCATGTGTGGAGGCCTATAAATACCCCATTCCCCCTCTCATTTGAGGACGTTGAAGATTTTGAGAAGATCAAAGCTCTGAAGAAGAAGAGAGGTTTTAAGGTATTCAAGAGAAGTAGGAAGAAAAGTAGGTTGCGCTAGTCCGCACAACCAATAGTGCAGTTGCGCGGACCCACGCAAACACTACTGGTCGCGCGGGTATCAATAAATGGGTCAAAATACTGGTGAAATGTTATCTTTCTTCAATTCCAGGGTTTTCTCTCCGGAAAGGAAAATAAGAGATCATTGTATTCCTCTCAATGAGATGACCAAATCACAAGCCGAAATGCTACCGGATTGGATATTCAAATTTGATATTTAAACTCTTGCAATACATGTATTTTAGATATGCTATCTTATAATCAAGGGAAATTAAAGGATATAAATGAACTCAGTATGAATAAAATGATGATCGTTCTTTATACACTCTCTTTGTTATGATTGAGTAAGATAATTTCTTAAATCGAATGCATTTGTTTCTTGTCGAAACAAAATGGCGACTCCACTGGGGATCGAACCCAGAATCTCTGGTTTTGTAGACCAACGCCTTTTGTTGTCCCAAACGACTCTGTCTTTTCGATTTCTTCTCTTATCACCTTCATGTGAGTATTTCTTAGGGCTTTGTTTTCATCATTCTCCTTTTCTTCCTTTCTAGCAAACCCGTCGTGATAGCTGGCGTCGGCAAAAAAGGCTTCAGCTTCCGTGTACGGCCTTGCATCGGCTATCACTTTGTATTGTACCCCATCTTTGCAGTACTTGAAACACTGGTGCAGGGTAGAAGGTATAATGCCATACTAATGCATCCATGGTCTTCCCAAGAAAAGATTGTATGTCATCACTGCATTAATGATATGGCAAACAACATCGGTAGTTAACTCTCCTATTTTCAGTGTTACTGTAATTTTACCAAGCACGCGTTGCCCATCTTGATTAAAGCCATGTATCATCATTCCACTAGGGCATAAATTAGAACGCCGGTAGCCCAGTTTATTCAACACTGTTAGCGGTAACAGATTCATCGCAGATCCGTTATCGAGCGTTATTCGTTTGACCTCCTGGCCGCGAATATGTCATACTATCATTAGTGGACCATTGTGCCCTATATTGCAGGTTAGATCATCATCGGAAAAGGAAACTACTGGCATGCAATCCTCTAGCTCCTTGCGCTCTTTAATTTCCATTTCTACAAACAATGTTTCCCTAACATCACGGTCGGATAGGGCCAAAATCAGGCTTTGCCAAAATCTTCTGATACCTTCAATGTGTCGTAAACGCTCAACCGAGCCGGTATACCTTTCAAATGACTTATCACATTATAAGTCACTTTCCTTGTTTCACCCTTCTCTTCTCTTCTCTTTTACCATTTGTAAGGCCCACCCCCACAGCACATGATATTGTCCTTTAAAGCCGTGAGCTTCGGCAAAGCGGACAATATCATGTGCTGTGGGGGTGGGCCTTACACCATTGCCAATATAATTCTTGGTAGTTTCTACTTTTGTTGCCTCACCTTGCTGTTTTAAAGGGCTCGTTACTCGTTTCCCTGATCGCGACGCAATTACTGCAGCTTTGCCCGTAATCTTATGGTGTTCTTTTCTTGCTCTTCCATGGACATTTTCCCGGGCAGTTAATACATTCATCGTGGCTTTCGTATCTCTTTCCTTTTCTTTCCCAATTATTATCTCACCTCTGTTTATCATCCTCCGTATTATGCACTTCAGCGTGAAGCAATTTTCTGTTAGATGTCCCACTAAGAGATGATAGTGGCAGAAATCTCTTTATCTTATTCTTGTTGCCTCTTCAGGGTGCTTGGATGGAGGTAATTCTATCGTACCAGCCTTCAGTAATTGGTTCATCATAGGAACTACATCTTCCTTTTCGAATGTGAACCCCTCCTGAGAGTTAAGTGATATGGGCCTTTTATCACTGAATCTGCCTCTAGGATGGTTCGACTCTTCTTTCCGCTCGGTCCTCTTTCCTCTCATTTCCCTTGTGTCCTGATTTCTCTTTTCATGATCCACAGTGTTTGCAATCAACCTACTCTTCTAGTCGTTTCATAAGGAAACGCTGACATTTTCCTACTCATCAACTCCAAGGCATGGGCTTTTGTAGCCAGATCACAGAAAGTCTTGATATCAGCCCATACGAATTTGAGAGAAACCCTAGGAGAGAGAAGAGAGAAAAGAGAGAGAAAGTGTGAGCATGGTAGGTCACTAAAATAGGATCGAATGTCGATAATAAAGTTGGTAGAAGGAAAGTAATTAGGGTTTAAGTAATAAACAAATTCGTATTAAAGAAAGGGCCTAATCATGAGTACGAGTTTAACTACTACCATATACATGAATTAAGATGAGGACTCTCCTAGACCAAGACCCGACAGGCAACCTTATGACTAGGAAATTTGAGCCTTCCAATGATGGACATTCCCTAAGTATTTAGAGTGATCGGACTACGGAGTTACTGAAATATACAACTGCGAAACATTCGCGGCTTGACCCAATTCTCAATCCTGGGCGACTACCAATGGACTCACTGCTTGACCGAGCAGAATACCAGGATCTACCAAGACTAGGAAGGGATACAATGAGCCTTTTACCCTGGTCAGGTAGATGATCGATGTATCGGGATTAAGCCCATTACAACTGTCTCTCCGTGTTAGTCGACTATTGAAAACAAATATCTTACTCTAAATAGATGGGAATCGTCGTCAAGACTCCAAAGAGGGAAGAAATCCATTGTAGCAAACCATCAGGATATAAGTAAGAGATAAAGAAATAAGTTTTTAAGGGGGGTAGTGACTAACATGTACTAGACTAGCATGGATACTATACACCCTACCACGTATATAAACTTGAAATAAATAAAACTTAGGCAAATGAAATAATCAAATCGTTATTTATTCCTATTAGGCAATTTCGGGGACGAAATTGGTTTTTAAGGGGGGTAGATTGTAACATCCCAGATTTTTTCCAACCTGGAGTTAGACGTCCTTGGGCAATGAGTCGATCATAACACCTTATTACCTTGTCAGAACTCAATCCCAGAGTCTAAAATCGCCTTTCAACCCATTTCCTTCAATCTCCTATTTCACCTTTCACCACCTTGTTCTTAGATGCTTCGAAGTACTTTCATATTAGGCACGAATCCTATAGTTTAGGTAACGAAGAACAATACTTTCAAAATCAGTACAAAGACCCGAGTATCACCTCAGACAGAAATCTTTCAGGATTAAATCCTATAGAAATTAGACGAGGATTAACTAGTGTTAAACTAGATTACATACGAAATCCGCACTAATCATTTTAAATACGATCTACAAGACCCAAAACTTGTGAAATCGTTGACGCTAAATTACCCAAAAATCTAGGATCAATCTCATTACCCGACTGCTCTCGGGAGCATCACGAAACTCCGTATCAGATCTGGACCGCACATCGAAAGTCTGAATAATACGAAGTTATAGAATTAGGACCACCTTGCTGGGCTTGACAACCATCTCGGAAATCAAAACCAGATAGTGTCACTGGGCTATTCGCTTGAGCCCGGAGCGAGGAGTGTGAGAAAACGTGGTTTTCTTTAGAAATGAAATCTAATTTAAGTAATCTGAGACTTGTCACTTGCGGGCTGAAAATAAGGATTCAGACCATTAGAATCTGACCCAAATATACCCTTGGATCAGGAGAAATTTCATACACAGGTCAGTGTACTTGTGGCCCTGATCGGTGATCATGGACCGTTGAATTGAAACTAGTCCGCCACGTGCGATCTAGAAACCCGATTGGAACGAAAACTTAACTCGACCTAGATCCATGGTCAGGGAGCTTAAGTCCGACCTTTGGCTCAAGGGGGGGCTCCGAAAGTGCTTCGTTGAGCTGAAATAGCCTCCCTTTGGACATAACCTAAGTATACCTTGGCCCTGGGCCTATTTCTGGCAATTCTGGGCCTATATAAAGACCTTAAACCCTCTCTCATTCAGCCCATACGAATTTGAGAGAAAACCTAGGAGAGAGAAGAGAGAAAAGAGAGAGAAGGTGTGAGAGTAGTGGGAGAATCTTCCTGCTATTCTACCCTGGTGTTATACGTGTTTGACCATCGCTATCTAGTCGCTCTTCTGGCGATTCTGACATCATTCTTAGGTAAGGAAACTCTAACCCTAACTTGTTCTAGGGTTTCAAAGGTTGAAAGTAATGAAATAGCTAACTCCACTCATTGTAAGACCCGTATCCTAGACCGTACCGTTCCGTAGACTCCCGCGGTCTTCCCGGTCGAATTCCGGCAACCTTCGACCCTTACCGGTATCTGCGCACGACCCTGATTCATACGCCGTTAACCCGAGTCGACTCAACCAAAGACTTGTATCCTTGCGACCACACCATCGCCGCGGTTCCGATGCCGTGACTCGCGCGCCGATCCGACTCTCTGATCAAGAGACGTGGGCTAGCGTTCGGTGCGAGGAAAACACCGCGCGTTGCAAAACCCAAGAGAATCTCTACGATGTGTCACATCAATCCATCAATCCATCAACCCATCAATCCATCAAGGGTCAAGTACACATCACTTTCACCTTTTCCCTAATAAGCCTCAAAAGTCAAAAAAGTTCTTACAACACACATGCCTTCTTACACCTTTTGCCAAAAAAGTCAAAAAAGGTGTCTTACACCCCATCACCACCACATCAACTATCCATCACTCCTCTCCCTTTACAACAACCCTCTCTCTCTCTTCAATTGCAAAACCATTCCCAAGCAAAAGAAAAACCCATACGTATGAGCCTCTCCCCCTTTCCTTCCAAGCCACAAATGTGTCCCACCTCTCCACCCTCTCATCTCTCATCCTAGCCTTCCATTTCTCATCTTCACCATCAAAGAGGAGCACAAGGAGACCGGCAAGCGAGGGAGCAAGAAGATCAAGCGGTGGGTGATATTAGATCCTTGTTTTCCTTCATTTTATTGATCAAGGGTCCATT
>JAJHSJ010000012.1:42329849-42406786 GCA_021015155.1 Magnolia officinalis
CCTACCTCAATGCATGTACAACAGAAAACCGTCCAGCGTCCAGGGACGCTGGACGTGGTTTGAGAAAAAACACAAATATCAGCTTATTTTCTAAACTTTTGGGTGGGTCCCGTGCATGGACCCCACCTTGACTTATATATTCAATCCGCGCCGTCCATCTCATTCTTTGGCTCAATTTAAGCGTTGAGCCAAAAAATGACGTGAATCCGATACTCAGGCGGGCCGCACCATAGAAAACGGTATCCCCTACCGTTCAAAACTTCTAAGACCCACCATGCCTCAACCATACATCAAAAAAATTCGACCTTTGGACTCCTTTGATGTATTCCGGACCCAAGAATGCAATGGGCGGAGCAGATCCTCCGGTAGCGGGCCCCACATGTCTTTTTATGCAAGAGAACAAAAATATATATATAATATAATGTTGAAGGCAGCAGCGCCTGCTGCTGCCCTGACAACGCCAGAGAGGGCGCAGGCGCTGCCTGCGCTGGTTTGGGCGGACGACAAGGCCACCCACGGCTCTAGCCGTGGGCCCCACCATGATGTATATTTTGCATCCACACACCATCCATGAGGTTGACCACCCCCTGAGTGTGGGTCCCCTCCAAATCTCAACTCTCTATCCAAGACTCTGGTGGCCCACATCATCAGAAACAGGAATTGAACCTCTGCCATTGAAATTTTTTTTTGGGGCCACAGAAGTTTTGGATCAAGATGATATTTGTATTTCCTCTTCATCCTGGTCTGTACGACCTTATCAACAGATCGGATGGAAATACATGTTATGGTGGGCCCCACGTGGGAGCCCACGGTGATGTATGTGTTGTATTGCCACCGTCCAGCGGACTGTGGAGCCCGCTGTGATGTTTATGGTATTCCCACCGTCCACCCTGGACGGTGGGACCCACCCGGTGTACGTGGAGGTGTGTGTGCTGTGTGTGTGTATGCGTGTGGGTGCATACATGTGTGTGCGTGGGTAGCGTGTGCTGTGTGTGTGTGTGGTATATATATATTATATATATATATATCTATATATATATATTCTATCTATATTATTTTTAAATATTTATATCTATTATATATATATATATATATATATATATATATATATATATATTATTTTGGATATATGTATATACATTATGGTGGTGTCCGCTTATGGACCCCACCATGATGCACATGATGCATCTGATCCGTCTATCCATTTTTGAAATATCATTTTATGGCACGAGTTAAAAGAATGAGGCAGATCTAAACTTTAAGTGGGCCACCTTGATGTCTGAGTGAGGCCCACCCTTGTATTTATAGAGGCCCATGTGATTAGGCTCATATTGATGCATTTGTGGCCAACCATTGAGGCCCACCTGATATACTTAAAGGCCCATGGGTTGAGGCCCATTGAGATGTGTTAGGGCCTATGGGTTAGGGCCCATTCGATGTACATATGGGGCCCATTCGATGTAGCCATTTGATATACGTATGACCCATGAGGTTAGGCCCATTTGATGCGCTATAAAGGCCACGGGTTACGGCCCATTGCAATGCACTTAAGGCCCATTGGTGCGGCCCATTGATGTGGCCCTCTTGATGAATATAAGGCCCATGTGACACGGCCCATTCGATGTATTTAAGGCCCAATGGGATGTACCTAAGGTCCATTACAATATGTGATCCCTACATGGTTTATGTAATGATGTTTACGACAGATAATGCCTTGGGAGCGATGTCGGTTTGACGTCCACATCACACGTATAGTGTTGGTTAAATGTCCGCATTATGACTCTCACTAGGGCCATCGATAGGCCCGTACTGGTTGTGTAGGCCGTCCATGTCTAGGCCATCTGCGTTGCAAGAGTAATTCATTACTTTATAACATGTGTAGTATAGTTCCATGATTCATGATCATACGCATCATATGTATGTTTGACATGAGAAGTGACTGATCATAGCATATGCCTTCCGGCAGGTTGTTTAGGGGCTCCCGGTTAGGCGGTGTTGCCCTACATGAGCGCACGATACGCGCAGGATTGCTGCATGATTGGATAGTGTGTTTCATGCATTCGCATTATGTGATGTGGTTACTGTACGCCCTAGCGACATCAGGGTCATAGCCTCCACAGGCGTATCGTGGTTGGCAGGATTGGATACCGAAAATCTTGTTCTACATGGGGTACTATAGATATCCCTGGGTGAAAGTCCCTAAACCCTTATGCTACCAAGAAGTTGCTCTAACGTCTAGACTGAGTGGGTGCATGAGCGCTGAGTACCGATTATCAGACGGTCGCGCTCTCCACTGTGTCGTGGTCGGTTGGAAGGGGGTGCGGCCTTACCCGCCCGAGAGTAGGGTGCAACGCTAGGCTGAGTTTGACCAGCTCGAGGAATGGGTCCGCTATCGACGAGCCGCGCCCGATATTGGCAGGCGGATAGTGAGGTCTCTTCCACTTACCTTATTGCGCGCGATGGGGTGGCAATCTGGTTTAGAGTGTACTAGACCCCAGTGATATTCCAGATTTGAACTGTACTGATATGTGGACTCAGATGATGATTTGTATGCTTGAGTTGCATTTCGCATTGCATAGCCTTAGTATGGCCGACATCATTCATGCCTTGTATCGCATAGCCTTGGTTCGGCTAACGACATTCATGGATCCATCAGCATGTTCCGCATTACTCTGATACTGCATATCTGCATTACTACCTTGTGCACACACTTTCACCACCCTCTAAGCTTTCCATAAGCTTATGCACGACCGTTGCGTGCAGGTGACGCGAGGACGCAGCAGCGCTGAGGCGAGAGCGCGGAGCTGATCTTTTGGAGCTTCTTGTCTATTCTCATTGTATTTTCCTTTATGCTCATTGTACTTGTAAAGTTTTTGATCATAGTGGAAATGTGATGGAGTTTTTGGTTGTTGCTTGTGAGTTATACCTTTGGTTATGTTGATTACGATTCAAACTGACAAATAAATCCTCCTCGTAGCATCCCAGGATCGGAACCTGGCGAATGGGCGCCGGGAGCGAGAATGGGGTTCTACGGAGGCTGTCGGCGCCGGATTCGGCGATCGGGAATTTTGTGAGCCCGGTCCCCGAGTTTAGGGCGTGACACTCATGCTATAGGTTGATATTCCTTCGTTGACAAAGACTTAGAATCTCTGTCGAGTTCGTTACGATTATACGGCATAAGGTGCGGACTTTAAGCGTATAGGTTATAGTTTTCAAGGCTTTCAATGTCAGTTAATGATAGATTACTGACGTGGATGCCATTTCACATGTACAAAGTGTTGTCCATTTCGTCTTTCAGTTATACGTTAACTATGTTGAATATACTGTATTCCTCGTATTTGTGGAAAATACCGTATACGTATGAAATACGGATTTGTGCTTGCCATGACTAATCGTTGTCTATGTATACTAGATGCATGTGTATCAACTTCTGGGTGAACAGATTAGCTTAATACATGTTATATTAAAATACGTCGTGTGTGTACACATGTGTAACCTAAGTGTTTGTGAAAATGTCTAAGTGAGTATAGACTATGGATTAACGTACGCCACGACTAACCATCGTGGGTATGTGATTGGTATATAGGCGGCAATCCTTTGACGAAAGGACTTGTCCTAATACGTATTCTAACTACTACATACCATGTATGATGTAATGTGTAGATTAAGTATATGTAAAAATGTTTGTACGAGTAAATACTGGTTGACTGCTCTTTAATTGGGTGTTGAGATAGGATTCTCAACTACTCTAATGATGTGTATCTTTTCCTCCATGTATGCCATGGTTAGATATCCGTTTGTTTGTGAATTGAATATGTACAAATTCATGTTTATGTTGTACTTCATCACATGCTCAACTGATTGTATGATTTGAAATATGTATTCATTATTGCTCGATTATCTCATATGCTAGTTTATTGAGATTGATTGTGTTCAGGGCTATTGTATAGTCCAGGCAATCGGTAACAAGCCTTGAATTAGTGGCCGACGTTATTTCGCCGCATGAGACGTGCCTGACGAATCTGAATCGTATATCGGTTGATGACAGTGGTTAGGCCACACGGAGTGCTTATGCACTTCATGTCGATCAATTCGATGTGTGCTCGTGCTAGTTGAGCTCGTCAAATAACCCGATTGGCCGATGTATGTTAACCATGTTTGGACGTTACTGCTTGAACCTAGGGTACCAAACTCACCAGTGAAGTCCCTGTTAACCTTGGTACCATGATCCGCTAAGACTCATGAGCCGGACATGGTGGTATGGGACACCGTGGTCAAGCTGTCGGCCTACGCTGTGGCAACGAGCCTCCCCGTAGTGACCAGTGAGCAACTAGACTTGTGAGCCGAATACGGTGGTATGGAATACTGTATTCGAGCTGTCGGCCTACACTGATCAGAAGACGCGTTGTGCATGAGCCTCGTGTGGGCCATTGCCAAACAAAACCACCACTGCGCACTCTAATACCTATTGATTGGACAATATCTGAAGGGGTGTTGCGATTGCGTTAGCCCCGGATGACGCGTTGGTGTAGTGACCTCGAGCATACTCCGAACCTGCGTTAAGGCTACGAGCCTCTCCGTAGTAACTAGAGTATAACTAGGCCTACATTGATAAGGCGACGAGCCCTTTGCAACGACCTAGAACCGTATCATCGTATGAGATTTACTATGACTGACGACCCTAGAATGGATCCTTGTTTGGGAAGTGATATAAGGTAGGTACCTTAGTTTCCTAATCCTACTGTATGAAAATGACTAATAAAGAACTTGGTAATCACGTTCATGCACAGCATACATGTGCGTTTGGCATTGATGGTCAAGCACTGAGGGAGTGTGGCATGCCACGAACGTAAGGAGTCGCTGAGGGAGCGCAGACGAGGGCATGCATCATACATACATACGATTATTGCATTAACAAGAGTACTTAGGGATGTGTGATTTACTGCTTTATCATTACTGCTTGATTGAATTGATAACATGTTAACCTGTGCTTTATTGCTCCACTGAGTTAGCTACTCACTCCCACGTTACGGGACGGTGTTGTACACACCAACCAGACCCTGTTGTAGTTTCAGATGATGGCGATGTTTGTGAAGCGGAGCTTGACTTTTATGATGATGAGGAGAGTTTCTCCTATATGTTGCTTTCAGGCGGGTTCATGTGAGCCGTGTTCTGATCGACGGGGTTACAGGGTTGCTAATTAGATGCCATTCCACTTGTTAATTTGTACTTTTGGAACACCCTTGTATATTCATTTTGTTCATTTTTGGAGTATACAGGTATATATTTAACCTAGTAACATGCTCACACTCTGGAGACTTACAACAGTTTATATATTTTATATATCTATCACAGTCTTCCACTTGCATAATTTAACTGTCTCAAGAGTATGATCTGTTGTTTTGGTATAATCCCATTCATGTTTAATGCACTAATATAAACAACATATAATCATCATTATCTATGTTGCATAAGTGATGAGTTGGAACTCGGGAGTTGAGCTTCTGCTCGACCCCCGATTTGCAGGGCGTTACAACTGGTAAGCCCAAATGCGATTCCTGTTTCCATAGAGTTTAAGCACATCTTTACATTCTCCTTCTCTTCCGGTAATTGTCTATAAGAAGCTCTCAATGTTTTCCATCTGTCTATGAATTTCTCTACCGGTTCTCCTTCTATTTACCGTACTGAAGCTAATTCTATGATGTTGATGTCGCGTTCAGATGAGAAGAAATTTGACATAAAGGCGTCTTGCATCTGTTCCCAAGTCTACATCGATCCTGTCGCTAAACTAGAGTACCATCGAAATGCCTTGCTTGTCAAAGTGGAACCGAACAACCTAAGGCAATATTGCAGTACCGTAGAGAAGTTTCCCATGCTGGTAATGAAATTCATCAAATGCTCTTCCAATGATCCATCTCCATTAAACTTCTGAAAATCCGACTGCTTGAAGTTAACTAAAAAAGGAACAGCTTCTACCTGTTTCGAATATGGTGTTCGATATCTGAATCAGCCAACATTCTCACGTTCTCTTTCCGTTCTGACGGCTTCTTCAACAACCTGTCGCACTTCCTCTTGAGTTATCGCTGTTGCTGCAGGGGCAGACCCGAGCGATATATCTGCCCTTGGCAGCTGAGAGCCTTCAGGTTGTTGCTCTTGTCTGTTCATAGTACCCATCATTGGGGGAGATGCCATCTAGGCTACATTGTGTGCGAGAGTTACTAAAGCTTCTCAGAGATTTTTGCATTCTTCCATCAGTGTTCTCTGCACTTGTGCCATTTCGGTCATACGGTCCTCTGTAGTCGATAGGGGTCCCTGATTTGTTTCGGCCATGCACATTGCGGCTTCCCCGCTTCCCGATGAAACTATAGTCGGAGTGGGATGGGAATATATTGATGCGATGGGGCTTACAAAAAGAGGAGTTTCTTTCAACTTTCCTATACTTTCGTAGCAGTCGGTTGATTGGAGCGATACAGGAGTTGGTGAACTTATGAGTTGTGCTTTACCCTTCTGCTCTTTTGTCCATTGAGCTCTCGTGGCAGGCAAGGCCGGGAAATCACGTAATGTTAACTGGGGAGTGGCTTTTCCAGGATATATTGCAGGAGAGGCGAGTTTGGGGTTCTTTTTAGCAGCATTTCACGTTACTGGTCCCCTGACTCTTTGTGAATGTAGACTCGTTTTGGGGTTTGTTACATTTCGGGCTCTCGTCCTTCGAGATGTCACGACGATCCAGTCCTTATCACCTTCTTGCGCTTGAGGTGAAGCAGATACAACTCCGACCATCAATCGAGATTTGTCATTCTTACTTACAGGAGACTGGGCCTGATGACCTGAGAGTTGATTCGTTGCGTACTCCACTGTAAATCCAGTCGCAGTGAAATAGAAAATCGCTTTCCTTGTTAGGTTTTCCATTGATCGTAATTTGCTGTTATCTTCTTACCTTTAGACAGAATATGAAATCGTGATTAGTACCCGAATGGTAAAATATACTATCTTAAAGATGAAGGGGAGGATGTTCCCATTGAGAGTCGCCATTTTCGCGTCAAAAAGATGCGAAACTATGACAAAAGTTCCCATAACCTTCTCAATGTTAGTCTTAAATAAGATAAAGAGAAGAAGGGTAAGTCACTGCTCACAAGTTCACCAACTCCGGTATCGCTCCAATCAACCGACTGCCGCAAAAGTACAGGAAAGTCAAACGAAACTCCTCTTTTTATAAGCCCCATCGCATCGATATATTCAGATCCCACTCTGACTACAACTTCATCGGGAAGTGGGGAAACCGCGATGTGCATGGCCGGAACAAATCAAGGAACCCTACCGACTACAGAGGACCGTATGACTGAAATGGCACAAACATAGAGAACATTGATGGAAGAATGTAGAAATCTCCAAGAAGCTTTAGCAACTCTCACACACAATGTAGCCCAGATGGTAGCTCCCCCAATGATGGGTACTATAAACGGACAAGAGCAACAACATGAAGGCTCTCAGCCGCCAAGGGCAGGATTGCTCAGGTCTGCCCTTGCAGCAAGAGCGATAACTCAAGAGGAAGTGCGGCAGATTGTCAAAGAAGCCGTCAGAACGGAAAGAGAACATGAGAATGTTGGCCGATTCAGATATCGAACACCATATCTGAGAGAGGTAGAAGATGTTCCTTTTCCAGTTAACTTCAAGCAACCGGATTTTTAGAAGTTTAACGGAGACGGATCGCCGGAAGAACATTTGATGCATTTCATTACTAGCATGGGAAACTTATCTACAGTACTGTAGTATTGCCTTCGGCTGTTTGATTCCTCTTTGACAAGCAAGGCATTTCGATGGTACTCCAGTCTAGCGTCAGGATCGATGCAGACTTGGGAACAGATGCAAGACGCCTTTATGTCAAATTTCTTCTCATCAGAACGCGATGTCGGCATCACAGAATTAGCTTCAGTACGACAAAGAGAAGGAGAACCAGTAGAGAAATTCATAGACAGATGGAAAACATTGGGAGCTTCTTGCAGACAATTACCGGAAGGGAATGAGCAGGTAAAAATGTGCTTAAACTCTACGAAAATAGGAATCGCATTTGGGCTTACCAGTGCCGATATCAAAACTTTCTGCGATCTTGCCACAAAAGCCCATGCCCTGGAGTTGATGACTAGGAAAATGTCAGCGTTTCATTATGAAATGACTAGAAGAAGACCCAATACGTTGATTGCAAACACTGTGGATCATGAAAAGAGAAATCAGGACATAAGGGAAATGAGAGGAAAGAGGACCGAGCGGAAAGAAGAGTCGAACCGTCCTAGAGGCAGATTCAGTGATAAAAGGCCCAAATCACTTAACTCTCATGAGGGGTTCGCATTTGAAAAGGAAGATGTAGTTCCTATGATGAACCAATTACTGATGGCCGGTACGATAGAATTACCTCCATCTAAGTGCCCTGAAGAGGCAGCAAGATCAAGATAAAGAGATTTCTGCCACTATCATCTCTTAGTGGGACATTTAATAGAAAATTTATCACGCCCCAGACTCGTGACCGGGCTCGCAAGAATCCCGATTGTCGATTCTGGTGCCAACAGCCTCCGTAGTATCCCATTCTCAGCTCCTGACACCCATTCACCAGGTTCCGATCCTGGGATCCTATAATGAGGATTTCCATAACATAAATCTAATCCATAAAGAGCATACCCAAGATCATAACACTGTAACCATAGATAATAACTACAGGAACACCATTACAAAATCTACTAAGAATTTAAGCTTTTACAAGATACATGGCTCAAAGGAAAATATAAGAACTGTATAAGAACAATCTCCAAAAGGTCCACGGCACGCTCCACGCTCCTGCCCTGTTATTGCTACTGCCTAGAGTCACCTGCACGCATCAATTGTGCATAAGCTTATAGAAAGCTTAGAGGGCGGTGTAAGTGTGTGTAATACTAGTGCTAGGAATGCAATATCAGAGTATGCGGAAATGCGGCAAGAACCATGAATACCATCAATGTTGTCAGCCATACCAAGGCTATTCTATACCAAGCAGGAATGCTGCAAGCTGTCACAAGGCACTACAATGCGACATATGAGTATTGGGCGTCATACCAAGGCGATGCAATAAAAGGTCTACATAGCCAATGCTATATGCAAGGTGCAATGCAATCATGTCAGTCCTCATCGTAAGTACACATATCAATATAGTTCCGCTCTAGGGAATCCACCGGGGTCAAATACACTACCTGCCAACTGCCACTCTCCTAGCCGCACGGCCTAGCGAGCGTAAGAGACTCACTACCCGCCTGTGGACAACCAATCACCAACAAGGCTCGATGGTAGCAGACCCATTCAAGAGCTGGTCAATCTCAGCCTAGATATTTCCCTCTCACTCAGGCGGGTAAGGCCACACCCCATCCCAACCGACCACACTATAGTGGGAGACACGGCCTAAATGTAAAGGCACTCGGACGCTCATGTTTTCCACTCGGTCTTGGTGTTGGGGTGTCTCCTGGTACCGTGAAGGTTCTGGGACTTTCACCCAACAACATCCTACGTGCCCTAAGTGCTCAAACAAACATTTTCGGTGTCCAAATCTGGCCGACACTATATACCCGTGGAGGCTACGGCCCTGATGAAGCTAGAGCGAATATCAATGCCAGATGCATGAATCACATAAATCAACCATGCATCAGTCCTGTGCATATAGCGCGCTTAAGAGGGGCAACTCCATCACTCAGGGAGTCTCATAACAACCTGCCCAATGGCATAAACCATGACCAATCACATCTCAACCAAGCACACATATGATGCACATAGGAATGGGTCACATGAAGATAACCAAGTATGTCATGCGATGATGTGTTACTCTCCTCATAACAAGGTAGGGTCTAGGTACTTAGACAATTTTTTCATGGACAAGAAGGAACACAACCACTAGTGGGGGCCCAATAGCTTGGGGTAGCCCACGAGACTAGGTAGACAATGCCAAGGGCCTAAATGATGAGAGTGGGCCTAGCAAGGGTCTATGGTGGACATTTAACCACCCATAGATGAAAATGGGCCTAACAAATGGGCCTAGAGGGGTCTTCAATGGGGACATTTAACCATCATTGCCCCCTAACAAGGCAGCCCAACAATAAACTACCTAGAAGCAAGGCCCAAGCCCCAAATACCACTATAAGAATAAAATGGGCAGCCACATACATATCTACATTCCACATACTGGGCCTTAAGAAAGTGGCCCAAACTACGTACAACAATATGGGCCCATAGGGAAGACTATGGCCCAAGAACAGTGCCACCAAACCCATGCATTATATTGGACTTAGTGGGCAGCCCATAAGCCCAAGTACATAGGCAAAAATCATGTCAAAGTTGGGCCAATCGGGCTTTGCAACAGCAGCCTACAAACTAGTTAATTAGATGGGCAATCAAGGGCCCAACCACATCTATATTTCAGCCCAACTAGCCTAGCATAATGGTAGAAACAGCCCATATATACAGCTGGGCCAAGCTTGGACGTCCCAGCCCATCTGGGCCTGCTGGATGTCCTAAAAATCTGGTCTATAATGGGTCCTCATAATCTAACTAAAGTGGGCCTCTAAGAGCACTAATTAAGCCCAAAAATTTAAGAATAAAAGCATGAAACATACACACAAGTCTCTTAAACATACACACCAGATGGAGAGTGGGTATACATCACATAAATCAAGTGGGACAGCTGCCGGATTGCAAGTCCAACAGCAGCCCAAAGCCATGGGCGTCCCACATGAACTGGATGGTCTAAGGCTTGGACCGTCCAGGCCATAACAAAGCTCATGGTGGACCCCACCATGGACATCCAACTAGGAGTGGGCCATGACTAAGTGGGCCACACAAAATGTATGAATGGAAGGATGAAACACTACATCATAGTGGGCTCATAAGAGGTGGGACGGCCAGCCCATGCTGGACGTCAACCAAACCTGGCACGTCTAGCATGGCTGTTGTCCAGCCATGTTCCCAAAGAAATGTGGTGACCCCAGATGCCATTGATCACATAGAAGGGGTCCCAGTAAAGTGGGTCATAATGGAGATGAATTTGGAGTCATACACAAGCCCAAATAATTTATACAAAAATGGACAACAAGGCATATAAAAAAATTTGTTGTTGTAAAAATGTTGTTGTTCCCAACTTTGGCACTTAATGAGGTGGGTCCAGGCCTGCCAAATCAAAGGGGAAATGGGTGGATTTCATGCACCCATATGTGGGCAGCAAGTGGGGTCCACTAGGGTGGCCCACCTTCCCAAAAACATGGCCAATACAAGCCCATCTCCAACATGTAGGACTGCTGGATAGTCAAGAACATTCTGGACCGTCCAGCCCTCCTAGGCCCACTCCATGGGTCTCAATACAGGGGTAAAGGGTATGGGCTCCATCCTACATCAAGGTGGGGTCCACACCTCAAACAATGCCAAAAGAAATCAGGGAGAAAAGCCTTGCAAACAGGCCTAAAATAATACCCAAAACCATGCATCAAATGGACCTGAAATTTGGACAGCAACATACGCTGTCCATTTCCAGCCCATAGAAAAGTATTTAAAGAGATTAAAGCTATGATAATACAAGTGGGGTCCACCTAGATGGACCACGAAAATTCACACTCCCTCTCAAAAATCTCCAAGAAAATCAAGCTTTAAGGGTCATCCAACCCATGCAAGACAGGGTGGGCCTGGACGTCCCCAAAAATCTAGATGGTTTGGGATGTTTTTGGCCATATCAGTGGGCACCATCATTAATAGCAAAAGAAGGAAGAAGATAGAGAGAGAGAGAGATCAACGGCCATAGGGAAGGATTCCGATACTATGAATCCTCCACCAACACAATCCACACCTTACATCTTACATGCATGCTTGAGATCTTACAATCTAAGGAATTTGCTGAGGTAGGGATTCTATCTCCACCATGCATGCCATGGTCTAAATGACCAAACAACTATTAAATCAAAAAATCCATCATGGTGGGTCCATGGATAATGGTCCACCATGGATACGTGCATGCATCATGTAAGTCTTTGACCTCACACCATGGAGCTATGTAGGACCTCAATCATTAATGTAAGACCCGTATCATAGCCCGTACTGTTCTGTAGTCTTCCGAGGTCCTCCCGGTTAAATTTCGGTGACCCACAATCTGTTATCAGCATTTGCGAGCGATCATGAGTCGTGTCCCATATATCAGAGTCAGCTCAACTCGAAACTTATACCCTTGCAACCGCACCATCGCCGCGATTTCGACGCCACGTATTACGCGCTAAGGAGATACCCGGACCAGGAGATGTGGGCCCACGTTCAATTCGAGGAAGAATGTCGCGCGTTGCAAATCCCTAGGGAGCATCACATCAATCCCATCAATCAGGAACACATCACACATTAATGTCAAGTACAATCACCTCTCTTCTAAGTCAATTCTTTCTTACAACAAGTACACACCCTTCACCCATCACCATCCCTCTCCCCATCACTCCATCACTCACATCACCTCCCTCTCTCTCTTACACCTCTCTCTCATCTCTCTCATTCTAAAAAAAAATAAAATAAGCAACCCACGTCTCAACCCTCCATGAGAAAACTTGGTGTGGCCCACCTTTCTACCATCCTATCTCACCCTTCATGATCAATCTTAACCGTTGAAGTCCATCCATTGGGGTTCTAACATGCATTGGCGGAAGAATGAAGGGAAGATCTAACTGTGGGTGCTTCTCTCTCACTCTTTCATTTTTGTGTGATGTGTGGCCCACTTGGATGGACCCCACCTTGATGTATGTCGTATCCAAACCATCCAAGTCATGTGGACCCTACTTTATGGATGATGAGAAAACACAAATATCAGACCCATCAGGTGGGCCACGTTCATGTGGGACCCACCTTGATGAAACGTGGGCCACGTACATGTGGGACCCACCATGATGTTGTGTTTATCCATGCCATCCAGCGTCCTTGGACACTCGACGTGAAGCAAGGTATGGCTAACATGGAGTACGTGTACTGACATGGCTAATAAAAATAAATAAAAAATAATATATATATATATATATATATATATATATATATATATATATATATATATAACGTCAGTTATTTTTTAGATTTTTGGGTGGGCCACTCATACAGGTCTCACCTTATTGCATTAATTTAATCCACGCCGTCCATTCCATTTCTTAGCCCCTTTTAGACGTTGAGCCGAAAGATGAAGCCAATCCGATTATCTAGCGGGCCATAGCATAGAAAATAGTTGTTTTTACCTCTAAAATTCACTCCGATGTTTTTATACACCGAAAAATGCTCAATGTTGGGCTTGTTGGATCTATTATGGGCTGTAGAATCCAATGGGTGGGGTAGATCCACCCGATGTGGGCCCTACCATGGAAAAACCTCAGAAAAACCCCCTTTCTTTAAAAAAATTAATATAAGCAGCAGGTGTTGCTACTGCCGTCAGAGGACGCGCAGCAGCGTCCTGCTGCGTTTGACACTGAAGGCAGGGGGTCCTAGTCGTGGGCCCCACCATGATGTGTGTTGATCATCAACACCGTTCATTTGTTGGGTCCCCTTTGAGACAGCGGGCCCCCCTTAAATTAGCTGTATGAGGGGCTCAGATGGCCCACATCATAAGAAACAGTGGGATAGAATGTCTGCCATTGAAATCCTTTGGGGTTGTCACTGATGATTTAGATCATTATGAAATTTGTTTTTCCTTTTTATTTGAGTCCCTGTGACCTTATGTACAGCTGGGATGGAAAATAAATGTTGTGGTGGACCCCACGTGGACCCACCTGATGTATGAGGAAAACCCCCCACCGACCATCTGTTCTTCACTTGCGTTAGCAAGTTCCATGGATCCTACCTTGACGTAGGTGTTTTACACTCACCGTCCATCCGTTTTGAATCATGGGCCCACCCCACACCTGTGACATGTGTGGGTAGGTGGGACCCACATTGATGTATTTATCATATCTGCACCATCCAGATCTCCTGGACGGTGGCAACCCACCTTGTATGTTTGTGTACACTATCCAGGGACAGGGTCCTGGACTGGACGTTTATATATATATATATATGCACGTGAATGTTGGTCCCCATGTGGGACCCACCTAGATGTATTTGTTATATCCAATATGTCCGTTCATATAACCCACCTTAGATGTATTTTGATCTAGACCGTTTACCTGTTTTGCCAGCAGGTGGGACCCACCTTGCACATTGTACAAGTGTGATGTGTGGGCCATACCATGATTTATGTGTTTTTATTTCCCCCGTCCAGATCACTGGACAGTGGGGTGCACCGAGATGCATGTGCCTTATCAAGTACCGTCTATCTGTGGAGCCTACATGTGATGTATGTGCTGTGTAGCCGTGGGCCCCACTTGCCACTGTGCGAGATCCAACCGTCCATCAGCATCTGTAGCCGTTGAAGACGTTAGTGCTGTGTACTCTACCATGATGTATGTGTTGCATCCTCACCGTCCAATTCCTGGATGGCGGGACGTGGTATACCTCACACCTGTTATATATTATAATATTAGTATATATATATGACATATATCTGCTGCATTGCAGCCGTGGGATCCACACACGTGTGGACTCCACCATGCTATGTGTATTTCATCAACACCCTCCAAACGGTGGGCCCCACATCAGCAGTTATAGCTGCTGCTTTGATGCAGCAATCTCTGTGGGTCCCTGCTGGAGCTATTTGTTGTATCCATCCATCCACACGTGTGAGGACGACATGTGTGGAGCCTACCATGTAATGTATGGGTTTAATCCACACCATCCACTGTGTGGGACGGTGTGACTCACTGGGAAATTATGTCTTATTTCCACCGTCCAATGATCTGGACGGTAAACCACACCATGATGTATTTGTTCATCCACACCGTCCAAATGATCTGGACGGTGCTGGACTGTTTGGGCGGTGATGAGGACTCCACCATGATGTATGTATTTTATGTCCACGCCGTCCTTCTATCAGTCCCACCTTGATGGATGTGATTCATCCACACCGCCCGGCCATGTGATAGGGCCGACTTGTAATGTATATTTGAGGCCCACTTATTGTATATGAGGCCCATTGGTACGGCCCATTAACGCAGCCCACTTGATGTTACGAGACCCATTGGTGCGGCCCATTGATGCAGCCCAACTTGATTTGATACGGCCCATGTGCAGAGCCCACCTGTTATGTATATTAGGCATATGTGTAGGGTCCGCCTATTATGTATTTGTGGCCCTTTTTGGCATGGCCCATTGAGTTGTATTCTAGGTCCATATAATGCGGCATACTTTATGTCTATTGGCCCATTGGTGCAGACCATGTGATGCGGCCCATTTGATGTATATGAGGCCCATATAGTGCGGCCCATTTGATGTATATGAGACCCATGTGTTGCAGCCCAATGAGATGTATTTTCGGCCCATATGTCGTGGCCCATTATGATGTATTCGAGGCCCATGCGATACGGCCCATCATGATGTGCATTAGGCCCATGAGATGCGGCCCACCATGACGTGTATTAGGCCCAGGAGATGCGGTCCACCGTAGCGTATATTAGGACCATGTGATGCGGCCCATAGTGATATGTATGTAGCCCTTATATGAGGCTTAAAGTGATGTATGTTGGCCCACATGACGAGGCTGATGTGACGTAAATGACGCCATCATGATTGTATGTGAGGTCATGGGCCCATTATATGTTTAGCCCTATGTAGGTCACTCCTTAGGAGCAATGTTGGTTAGATTTCTACATTGATGGGCAATGACGATTAGATGTCCTCATTGTGACTTCCCTTAGGCCTTGTTAGGCCATTCTCTTCGTGGGTTAACCCAAATAAGTTGGCCCCATTCGCCTTAGATGGATGGCTCCGTGCTATCGGATTTGATATAACCACGGCCGAGAGCCGATCTTTACATTATGGTTGATTGGTTGTCCATCTATGGACCTCGCCTTGCTTATATATGTTGATTGTCACTGTCGATTATCGATGCTAATCGTCGGTGCTGATTATTGATGTTGATTATCAGTACCAAGTATCGAGGCCGATTCCGAGTGTCGATTTTGATTGTTGAGGCTGATTTCGATTGCCAAGGCCGATTGTCGAGACCTATATGATATAGATATATATATATATATATATATATGACCCATAGTTGAGGCTCATTGGGATGTCCATTCAGTCCGTATTTGAGGCCCGTTGTGATGCGTATTCAGCACTTGAGTGAGGCCATGGTGTTGTATATTTGGCCCTTATGTGAGGTCATGGGTCCACTATATGTTTAGGCTCTATGTGGGCTATATCTTGGGGGCAATGTTGGTTAAATGTCCACATTGTCGAGGCCGATTATCGATATCAGTTATTGATACTGATTATGAGTATATGCCAGCATATCATCATGATACATGCCCATACGCATCATCTGCATGTTTGTTATGAGATTGGTTTACCATTGCATATGTCATTGGGCAGGTTGTTATGAGACTCTTTGGTAGGCGGAGGTTATCTCACATGAGCGCATGGTATGCACAGGAATGATGCATGACTGGATTATATGACTCATGCATCTTGCATTATGATTACTGTATGCCCTAGCGACATCAGGGTCGTAGCCTCCACAGACATATTGTGGATGGCCAGATGGGACACCGAAAATTTGTTCTAGCATCGGGCTGCTATAGATGGCCCTAGGTGAAAATCTCTAAACCCTCTTGGTACTAGAGGACGCTCCAATGTCGAGACTGAGTGGATAATGAGCGCCCGAGTGCCGAATACTAGGAGGTCACGTCTCCCACTGTGTCGTGGTCGGTTGGGAGGGGGTGTGGCCTTACCCGCCTGAGGTAGGGGGCATATGTAACATCCCAGATTTTTGCCAACCTGGGATTAGACGTCCTTAGGCAATGGGTTGCTCCTAACACCTTATTAATTCGTCAAAACTGAACCCCACAGTCTAAAGTCGCTTCTAAACCCATTTCCTTCACAAATCTCACCCTTCACTACCTTGTTCTTTCAATTTTTCTAAGCACTTTCATCTTAGACACTATCCTAAACTAGCTAAGTAGTATAACTTGGATCACTTTATATACAAACTACAAAGGCCCAGGTACCACCTCACACAGAAATCATAAAGGACTAAATCCTTTAGAAATTAGGCGAGAATTAGCTAGTGCTAAACTAGAGTACCTGTGAAATTATCACCAATCGCTTTAAATACGATCTGCAAGACCCAAAACTTGCAGAATCATTGACGCTAGGTTACCCTAAAATCTAGGATCAATCTCATTACCCGATTGCTCTCGGGAGCATCTCGAAACTCCGTATCGGATCTGGACCGCACGTCGAAAGTCCGATTAACACGAAGTTAAGGAACTAGGACCGCCTCGCTGGGCTTGACAACCATCTCGGAAATCAAATCCAAATAGTGTCCCAGCGTTATTCGCTTGAGCTCGGAGTGAAGAGTGTGAGAAATGTGAAATTAATTCAAAATAAAATATCTTGAATAGTAATCTGGCACCAGTCGCTTGCGGATCAGTATTAAGCAACCAGACCGTCAGAATCAGACCAAATTACACCCTCGGATCAGGAGAAATTTCATACACATTTACATGTACTCGGAATCTCCGATCGAGATTCGCTGACCGTTGAACTGAAACTGGTCCGCCATACGTGATCTGGAAATCCCACTGAAACGAAAACTTAATAGAACGTAGATCCAGCATTAGTGAGCTAAGTCCGACCTTTGGCTCAAGGAGGCCCCGCCAGAAACCCTCTTTGAGCTGAAACAATGCCGATTTGATTATAATGTAAGTATACCTGAACATAAGTCTATTTCGGTGAATTTTTAGGCTATATAAGGACCTTAAACCCCCTCTCATGGCAGCATACGAATTTGAGATTGAGAGAGAGAAAAGAGAGAGAAAAGAGAGAGAAAGGTGGGAGCGTGGGAGAGGGGGAATCTCCCTGCCACTCTTCCCAGCAGCTATTCAGGCTCCACCGCATGATTCTAATCGCTTTCCGGCGTTTCTGGCGTCATTTCTAGGTATGAAACCCTAACCCTAATCTTGTTTTGGGGTTTAGACACTTGTAGGTGTGAAATAGCTAACCTATTTCGTTCTATAGGTTGCCAAATGCCGAATACGGAAGCTTAGCAAACCTATTGACTTCGTTACGATTCTACGACAAAAGGTGCGGACTTTAGGTGTATAGGTTATGGTTTTCAACGCTTTCAATGTCAGATAATGATAGATTCATGATCTGCATGCAATTGCACATGTACAAAGTGCTGTCTGTTTTCCGTTTCGATTAAAGATGAAAAATATGGAATTCTACATACTCTAGGTATTTGTAGAAAGTACGGTATACGTGTATTTCGGAAATGTGTTGACATTGTTATTTATATTGTTATATGGATACGATATATGGATAAAATACTTATTTGGCAAAAGGCATCGCCTAAATACATGTTTTACTTATATACACTATGTATGTTGAAATTGCGTATTCTAGAAAATACTGTATACGTATAAATTTTGGAGAAGTATTTATCATGATTATTTGTTGTAGTAATATATTATACATGGATAAAATACTCGCTTGGCTAAAGGATAGCCCTAATACATGTTTTGCTAACATATACCATGTATGTTGTAATAGTGTACAAACTCATGCTTGTGTTGTGCCTCATAACATGCTCAACTGCTTTATGATTTTAACTATGTAATGCATATGTTTAAATTTATATTTACGTTGTATGATCCGTCATGGGTGATGGGGGAGTGGAGCAACGAGTGCGTGCAACAGCCCTGACAGCCCTAAACGGATAATACCAAACTTTGATTGTATGAGTTGAATCTTGATCCATTACTGCTTTATCTATGTGCAATTGATTGTGTTTGGGGCTACGACTATAGTCCAGACAATTGGTACCAGAATTGCATTCGTGGCTATGATTCATTTGCCACGTGAGATGTGTTCGACGAACCCGAGTCGTACTTCGGTTGACAATAGTGGTTGGCCACGCGAAGTGCTTATGCACTTCATGTCGTTCAACTTGTTGTGCGCTCGAGCTAGCCGAGCTCGTCAAGTAACCCGATCTGTCTTATGTATGTTCACCATGTTTGGATGCTACTGCTTGAACCTAGGGTACCAAACTTACCAGTGAAATCCCTTTTAACCGTGGTACCCGATCCGCTAAGACTCATGAGCCGGGCATGGTGGTATGGGACACTGTGGTCGAGCTTGTTGGCCTATGCTGGGGCCACGTGCCTCCCCGTAGTGACCATTGAGCAACCAAACTCGTGAGCCGAATACGGTGGTATGGGATACTGTATTCGTGCTGTCGACACTTACGGCGAGAGCCGAGTACGGTGAGACCTGTACTCGTGCTGACGAGCGACGAGTCCTCCGTAGTGTCTTCGAGTATACTCCAAGGTCTGTGATTGGCGACGAGCCCTTCACAGCAACTAGAGTATGAGTTGAGCCGAGTACGGTGAGACCTGTATTCGAGCTGACGGCCAGCGATTAAGCCGAGTACAGTGAGACCTGTACTCGAGCTGACAATCAGCAATTGAGCCGCATACGGTGAGATCTGTATCCGTGCTGACGGGTGACGAGCCATTTGCGATGCCTTCGCTATGCCTCTCAAACCATAATATCGTATGAGATTAACTAGGACTGACGACCCTAGAATGGATCATGTTTGGGAATGATACAAGGGAGGTACCTTAGTTTCCCAATACTGTTGTTTGAAATGGACTAATAACAACTCGGTAATCATGCTCATCATCGCACCGCATGTGCCTAGTAGATGTGGAGCACTGAGGGAGGTATGCATTCGCGAACGTAAGATGATGTCGCATGAGGGTGGTTTGGCAAGGGCATACAACATCATGTCATTTCATACTTGCATTAAATAAGAGTAGTTAAAAATTGTTTGGCTATACTGCTTTATCATTACTGCTTGACTGAATTGATAACATGTTAACCTATGCTTTATTGTTCCACTGAGTTGATCACTCACTCCCACGTTACGGGACGGTGTTTGCAACACCAACCAGATTTGTTGAGTTTCAGGTGTTGGCGATGCTTATGAAGCAGAGCCAAACTACTACTATGATGTTGAGGAGGAGTTCTCCTACATGTAATCTCTGACAGGTCTATGAAGACCTGGTATTGTATTGACGGGGCTACGGTACTTGGGATAGAAGACATTACACTTCCTCACATTTGGTATATTTTAGAATTGTACTTGTAATTATTTAACCTGGTAATGTTATCACACTCTGGAGACTCATCATAGTTTATATATTTTATCTATCTATCACAGTCTTCCGCTTGCAAATTTAACTGTCTCTGGAGTATGATATGCTGTTTTGGCTTAATCTCACTCATGTTCAATGCATGAATACAGTCAACATTCAATCATCATTCATTTTGTTGCATAAGTGATGTTCTGGAACTCGGGAGTTGAGTTTATACTCGACCCCCGATTTTCAGGGCGTTACAGCATAGCTAGGCTAAGTTTGACCAGCTCGTAAATGGGTCTGCTATCGATGTGCCGGATAGATATTGGCAGACTATTGACTAGGCGGATAGTGAGGTTTCTTACGCTCACTTGGACTGTGCTGCTGGGAGGGGATAATGTCATTTGGAGTGTACTAAACTCTGGTGATAATCCCAGAGATGAACAGTACTGATATGTAGACTTATTGAGCAGGAGTTGCATACTCATTCATTCATTCATTCACCATCCACTCGGGCTGGTGGTGCGCAACTATTTGTTACGTGTACCTTCGAATGGCCAGGATTTTGGTTGGGGCGCGTGACTAACCAGAGATTAGGAGTTTACCACATTGAGTCTGACTATCCAAATTTAGGTATGGGACTGGTTTGGATAGAAGTCCCTTGTGATGGACCCCATAGCCTGCGATACTATGTACTATCATCCCGACTTCACACTCCAGCATGGTCATTCCATTCGCACCGCATATTGCATTACATCGGCGACATATGACATTTTGGGTTACCTGTGTTTCTGCATTTATATGGTTTAGATATGGCATTTGATATTTGACTCTTTATGACTCATTTGAATAGTTGATCTGTATCGCGTATTCTGATTTTGTTACTCATTTGTATAGTTGATCTATATTGCGTATTCTAATATTGTCTGACTCATGGACTTGTCAGTATTTTCGCTTACTCTGATAACGTATGATTCATGATCTTGCGCCTATTTCAACATTGTATGATTATGGCATTGCGTTGAATACTTGGCACTTACCTTGTGCACACACTTACACCACCTCTAAGCTTTCTATAAACTTATACATGATAGATGCGTGCAGGTGATGTCAGGTTGCAGCAGCGTGGAGCTTGGAGTATGTAGTTGACTTCAGTAATTTTTACATATGTATTTCCCTTTCAGCATTCTATTCAAATGTTTATATTAGTGGATATGTGATGATGATGTTGCCTTTGTGATTGGGTATACTTGTGGTTATGCCTATTAAGAGTTAAATGTACAACAAAAACCTCCTTGTAGGATCCTAAGATCGAAATCTGGCATATGGACGCTAGGAGCCGAGAATGGGGTACTACGGAGGCTGTCGGCACTGGATTCGGCGATCGGAATTCCTGTGAATCTGATTTTCGGGTTTGGGGCGTGACAATTAATTGGTGGGTCCAACATACCCCCAAATATGAAGAGAAGAACATGTAGGAGAAGAAGGAAAGAAAGAGCTTCAATGCATCACCCACCTTCAAGATCTTTCTCCTACTTCAAGCCACAAGCTCCAAAGCTCCTAGTGGTGGAGATGGGGTTTAGATGGTGTGATTGGGAGAGAGAAGGGGGAGAAGTTGCTGGAATAGGGGAGAAATGGTGGATGTCCCACCTAGTAAGGAAAGGAAAGAGAGGGAAATGAGAGAGGAGAGAGGAGGGTTGTAGAGGAGCAATGATGAGTTTGGAAGAAAGAGGTTGCTTAAGAAGAGAAATGTTGTGAGTGTTATGATTCCTAGCTCCTATAATTGTCAAATTTGGTAGTGCCAAAACCTTTTTGAATCCGTGTCTTATCCAGCTCATCTACATAATGAAGGATGTGCATCACTCAAGAACAAAGATCTTTACTTCAGATCTTTACTTCAAGAAATGCAAGTTTACACATGTTTGGGTACAACATCAAGTGTTTGTTTAATGTTCAAAGATTCATAGTTCAAGCTCCAAGTCAAGACAAAGTCTTTTACTTTGAACCTCAAGCTCAAGACTCAAGATATTTCAAGTTCAAGCTTCTTAAAGTTACAAATTCAAGTTTCAAAAGGTTTCAAGTTTAACCATCATCATGTAATGAACACAAGCTTCGTGAACATCAAAGATCAACTATCAACCGAAAGAAAAGAAGTTTCAATGTTTCTACATCATGTATAAGGTATGAATGACCCTAGATTGACCTTAGGGTAGGTCATTTTGAATACATAATTCAATTAGATCATTTTATAAGTGAATAGACTGTCTCTCGACTAATCCTAGGCTATGTTCGACTAGTCCTAGCACTGGCTCGATCAGTCCAAGAAATTCCTCGACCAGTCCTAAGATTGTTACAGATATTCAAAAAAAAATTGTTAAGCCTCGGCCAGTCCTGGAGACTGCTCGACCGGTCGTGTGAACAGTGCTTGACTTGTTCTCGACCAATCCTACAGCCATGACTCAAAGTCCAACAACTAAATCAGGCTCCACACGACCAGTTGTGGAGGTCCCTCGACCGGTCATGAAGGTCCTACGACCAGTCATCGAATGACTTTATCTTATCGCGCCCAAATTTCAAATTTCTGTTGGTCCTACGACCAGTCGTGCAGACCACGAGACCAGTCGTGAACGCAATTTCTTCACTTATAAATAGAGCACGAATTTCAGAGTTTTTCATCAAATTCAAGCTAATTCAACTCGTCACTCTGAAAGATAAGTTAGTCATATTTTTAAGCTATATTGTGCTCATTTAATATTCTCTTAATTTAGCTTTATTATATTTGATTTTGTATTCTATATTCCATTCATATTTGAAGAAGGGATTGAGACTTGCCCTTTTCTTGGAATCAAAATCAAATAGAGCTAGCCCAATTGGATTTAATTTAAAATCAATTTAGAACCTAGAACCATTTTATAAGTGAGTTTGGACATTGGACTTCTACATTGAACTTCTACTCCGATTTGGTTTTTCTGGGCTGCATCAAAACAGAGAATATCTAAGTGTTTTACAGTTTTTGCAAATTCCTTTGTTTTGATTTTATTGAGATTGTGCCAGAAAAATCTCTCTGTTTTGGTTTGCCTGAGGTGATCTAGAAAACTCAGAGTGTGGGGTTTTTGAGTTGTGTAAGCCCACTTTAAAGACACAATTGTGAGGGTTTTAGGTGAACCTTGAAAAACCTATTTTCATAGTGAACACTAATACCTACTGTGTGAGGATATTAGGAGTGGAGTAGTTGTGGGCTATTGTTTAACAGTTGGTGTACACACAAGCGAACCACTATAATTTCTTGTCTTGTGGTTGATTGAATTTTTATTTCATTTTGTGGATGTTTGTAATTTCCCTTTACGCACTTGTGGAGAATGTTGTAATCTTTTATGTATGTGTGGGAATGTTGTAATAGCTTAGATTTCTTTCCTTGCTATTTATTTCTTTATTCCTCTGTATCGGTTTGAGTTTTTGATACACAGACCGTTCTAGTAAGGTTGTCCTACCATAAACCCTTGCTTTTTATGGTATAAGGTTGTCCTTAGAACAACATCTGTATCAACCTCTCAATACTCGTTCATTTGAGGTTGTCTTTAAATTCAGCATTGTGGGATTGTCTATTCCTATCTGTATTTAATTTATTTAAACCCCCCCCCCCCCCTCTAGGACATATATCTCGACCTTTTCAAGTGGTATCAGAGCCTAATAGCTTGTTTTAATTGTTATTACTTTTTGGATTAATTTCTTGAGCTAATCGATCTGAGCATTGTAAGATATCAAATTTTGATAGTCTTTCAGTCACTAAGCCTCCACCATTTGATGGCGCAAACTATGCTTATTGGAAAGCCAGAATGATGATTTTCTTAAAATCCATGGATGAGAGCGTGTGGTAAGCCATAGTGACTGATTGGACCCCTCCTACCACTAAAGTAACTGGTATCGATGGATCCAAAACTATGTGAATTACAACTTATTTCTCTTGGACCACTCTTCAAAAAAGTGAGAGTAGTGTCAATACAAAAGCACTAAATGTAATCACTTACGTACTATCACCGAATGAATTCAAAAGAATTATATCCTGTAATACTGCAAAGCAAGCTTGGGATATTTTAGAAATGACGCACGAGGGAACAACAATTGTCAAAAAATCTAAAGTCAAAATCCTCACAACTAAATTTGAGGAAATACGTATGGAAGAAAGTAAAACTTTCATGGACTTTTATACTAGATTAAATGACATTGTCAACTCTATGTGGGGTCTCGGTGATAAAATCTCAGAAAGTAAAGTGTGTGCAAAGATACTATGCTCACTACCTGAACGGCTCAATTCAAAGGTGACTGCGATTCAGGAACTTCGTGATATGGATAATATGAGGATAGAAGAATTAGTTGGCTCATTACAGACTTATGAGTTAACCTTTAAAGCTCCTAAAGGTAAATCAATTGCCCTTAAATCTTTTAAAAGTATTTCTCAAGAAAATTGTAGTAATTCTGATTTTGAAAATTCTGAAGATGATATGGTCCTTTTAGCGAAAAAGTTTTATAAGATTTTCAGAAGTAAAAAGAGGGTTGATTTTTAAAAATCTAATGATAAGAAAAGATCTAAATCTAAAACTTGGAAATCTTTAAAAGACAATCAATGTTACAATTGCCATGAATATGGGCATTTAGCAAACAAGTATCCTAAAAAGGACAAACTTAAAAGGAAAGGAATGTTGGCTACTTGGGATGAATCTTCCTGCTCTGAAGCCTCTTCTTAGTCAGAAGATTCTGAAACCGAGTCGGGTAATGAAGTCAAAGCCCTTATGACTCTAGCCAAGTTCACTTTTTCATATAATGATGATTCAACTAGTGAAGAAAATTCGAATAGTGATCATGAAAATGAAGAAGATCTTCAAGATGCTTACAATGCCCTATACAAGGAAAGTTGTAAAATTGCGGTAAAACTAAAACTTCAAAAAGAAAAGTTTTTGAAACTTAAAGAAAATTATAATACTCTTATTTTAGAAAAATCTCACATTTCATATTGTTTTGAAAAAACTAAATGCGATTTAGATTTCAAAACTTCCCTTATTGAAAATCTAAAATCTGAAAATGAAAAACTAAAACTTGAAGTCTCTTCACTTTTGAGTTTAAAGGACATATGGAGGTATGCCCAAGGAGATCCTAAGTTAGAAAAGCTTTTATCCGGATTTAGAAAATGTGGCGATCAATCTGGATTGGGCTACAACAAAAGTACTCCTAAACATAAGAATACTCCACCTAAATTTGTGAAAGGGGAGTCTTCAAACTCAGAAGGGAAAAGCCTGAATCAAAATCATTTTAAAAATGCTAAGTCTTTTCAAACTTTAAAACCTAGAAGTAACCATATCAACTACAAAAATTAGAATCATAATCCTTTAGCTAAGAAAATTATTGATTTACTTAAGGAGCTCTTAAAATCTAACTCATTGGGTCGGTCTTATATCAACTACAATCATAAGAAGGCCAACTATACTCCTAAACCCAAAATTGTAATGAAATGGGTTCTTAAGGTTACTTGCTTGGTTGCCCACACTGCTTTCAAAGCTTCAAGCCATTCAAAGTGGTACCTAGACAGTGGATCCTCCAGGCACATGACTGGTGACAAAGGACTGTTCACCAATATTAAAGACATGACTGATGGTTCAGTCACATTTGGTGATGGTAGCAATTGCAGGATTATTAGCCAAGGTACGGTTCAACTTTTTAACCTCCCTTTATTTAAGAATATTTATATGTAGAAGGCTTAAAACATAACTTATTAAGCATTTCTCAAATATGCGATAAAAATTATAGCGTTAAATTCACTAACCTAAGGTGCAAAATTTTAAATAAAAGCGGTTCTGTAATATTAAACGGTCGCAGAACTTCTGAAAACTACTGTATTGTAAGTGATTCTAACTCATCTAATCTATCGTGTTACATGGTCCATACCGATGAGACCGAGTTATGGCATAAACGCCATGGACATTTACACTACCGCAACTTGTATAGATTGGGCAAAAGAGAGTTAGTAAGAGGCTTACCCAAAATACAGAAAATTGATAAAATATGTGGCGAATGCCAGATTGGCAAACAAACTAGGAGTACTCACAAAAAGGTGGACTCCAATGCCACATCTAAACCGCTCGAACTCCTCCATATGGATCTTATTGGACCAACTAGAACGGAGAGTCGAGGTGGCAAAAAGTATATTTGGTAATCATTGATGACTTTACCAGATATACTTGGGTAGTCTTCTTAAGAGACAAATTAGAAACTCTCGATGAAGTTAAAAGGGTACTTAGACATATCCAAACTGAAAAAGAGTCTCAAGCTTGTAAGATCCGTAGTGATCATGGATCAGAATTTGAGAATAGCGGTTTTGAGAAGTTTTGCAGTGATTAGGGAATATCACATGAATTATCTGTGCCCAAAACACCACAACAAAATGGTATATTAGAAAGAAAAAATAGAGTGCTTCAAGAAATGGCAAATGTAATGTTAAATAGTATGAAGCTCCCTGAAAATCTTTGGGCCGAAGCCGTAAATACTGCGTGTTATATAATTAACCGTGTCTATACTAAAAAAATCAAATAATAAAATAGCTTACGAAATGTGGTTGAATAAAAAGCCTACTGTCAAATACTTTCGAGTTTTTGGCAGCAAGTGCTATATTTTATGTGACCGTGAAAATCTAGGTAAGTTTGACACCAAAAGTGATGAAGGAATATTTTTAGGGTATGCTCTGAATAGTCGAGCATATCGGGTTCTTAATAAGAGGACCGGTTTAATTTAAGAATCCATTAATGTGATTATTGACGATCACTTGAATACACCTGTCTTAAGTTTAGATAATGATGAAGTACTTCTAATTGATAAACCAAATACTTCATCAAGTCAAAATAACTCTGAAATAAGGACTGTTAAAGATCATCCAACTAATCAGATTCTTGGAAACCCTCTCACTGGTGTACGTACACGTAGACAACTTGAATATATGTGTAATTACGTATGCTTTACATCTCAGATAAAACCAGCTAACGTAAAAGAATCTCTTACTGACGAAATCTGGATAGTTGCGATGAAATGAGAGCTTAATCAATTTGTTAGAAATGATGTTTGGTACTTAGTTCCTAGACCTAAAGATAAACACATTATCGGAACTAAATGGAATTTTAAAAATAAGTCTGATGAACTTGGTAATATTGTTAGAAACAAGGCTAGACTGGTTGTACAAGGGTACACTCAAATTGAAGGTATCGATTATGATGAGACCTTTGCCCCAGTAGCTCGTCTTGAATCAATAATCAGACTATTTATATCCATTGCGTGCTTTAGAAAGTTTAAAATATATCAGATGGATGTAAAGAGTGTCTTCTTGAATGGCGATTTGCATGAAGAAGTGTATGTTGAACAACCAACGGGTTTCGAAGACCTTAAGAATATTGATCATGTCTATCACCTAAAAAGGGTTCTCTATGGTTTAAAACAAGCTTCCAGGGCATGGTATGAAAAATTGACTAAGCTTTTATTAAGTCATAACTTTATAATGGGAAGTGTTGATAAGACATTATTTGTAAAGAAACATAATGATCACATTTTAATAGTGCAAATTTATGTTGATGATATTATTTATGGATCTACCTGTGCTAACATGACTGTTGAGTTTGCAGATCTTATGAAATCTAATTTTGAAATGAGCATGGTTGGGGAATTGAATTATTTCCTAGGGTCACAGGTTAAACATCAACCTGATGGTTTCTTTATTTCTCAAACAAATATGATCTGAACTTAGTTAAAAAGTTCAGATTTGAGAATGGAAAAAATTTTGATACTCCTATGAGTACAACCTTAAACTCTCAAAGGACTCTACAGGTAAGAGAGTTGATCCTAAATTATATCGCAGTATGATAGGTAGTTTGTTGTATTTAACTGCAAGTCGACCTGATATTGCATTTAGCGTAGGGATTTGCGTTAGATATCAATCTGACCCTAAAAAGTCACATTTAACTGTTGTTAAGCGGATTATGAGATATGTCGCAAGTTTAACTAATCTGGGTCTTTGGTATCTTCATGATACTAGTGTTCAATTAGCTGGTTACACTGATACTGATTGGGCTGGTAACGTTGATGATAGGAAATCAACCAGTGATGGTTGTTTCTATGTTTGGAACTGTTTAGTTTCTTGGCAAAGTAATAAACAAAGTTCCGTATCGCTCTCAATTCTGAGGCTGAATACATTGCAGCAGGTAATGCATGTACACAACTTGTATGGATGGAAAGAATGTTAAGAGATTACGGAATTGCACAGGACTCTATAGTTTTATATTGTGATAATTCAAGTGCAATAAATATATCTAAAAATCCAATCCAGCATTCACGAACCAAGGACATTGACATTAGATATCACTACATCCGTGAATTAGTGGAAGAAAAAATAATTTCTTTGGAATACATTCCAACTGAGACTCAACTTGCTGACATTTTCACTAAACCGCTCGACAAAAGCAGGTTTTCTAAATTAAAATTTGATCTTGGTATGTGCAATTTGAATTGATTATTCATGCATTTCTGTATTATATTGTATATATTTGTTATTTTATTTGTTTAAAATTTCAAATTTTAAGAAAAATGCATATTTTTGGTTGTGCATGACCCGTCGAGTACATACTCGACCAGTCGTGGCACGACCGGTCGAGCATGTACTCGACCAGTCGTGTAGCGCGGACTGGTGCTTTATTTGGGAGAAAAACCCATTTTTCTTCATTTGGATTTCTTCTCCAACGGGTCTTAGCTCGACTGGTCGAACCCATCTCCCTAATTCTTCAAGGTTAGTCCATTATTACCGTTTTCCTTGTAGATTCAAGTTCATTTCACTTCGTTTTCATCTTTAGAGTGATTTATTTCTTGTTCCATTGAGGTTTTTAGGGTTTTCTTCTCCAAAATCTGATCTTGAGGAAACCCACTCTACCTCTTTTGCAACAACTTGTTTCCTTAATTTCTTAGTTGCAAATGGATAGTAGAGGGAAAAAGAAAAGTTCTCATGGTCCTTCAACTTCCAGATCGACACCTATAACAAGGTGCCACCTTCAGTCACCCGAAGATGATCCTTCCTATGTGTGGTACATTAGGTTGCGCAATGTTATAGTTGAACGACCTATTTATGTTGAACAACTTGCTCCATTTGAAATCCTTCCTCTTCTCCAATCTGTAGGATGGGATAACATTCTACATCGGGGTGGGCAGGGCATACCGGTCCATTGCACAAGCTATGTATGCATGTATTTCTGATTTTTCAACAGAAAATCTGACATTTATTATTGACATTAAAGAAGGTCCAGTTGAAGTAGACCGACATTTAATTTCTAGTCTAATGGACATACCTGTCAATGATGAAGGTATTCCCATTAGCACTCTAGTGGATAAACCGTCTGAATCAGAAAAATGAACGCTTACTAGAGCTTTGTGCAATATAGATGTGCAATGGTATCCTTCTGGAAATGTGCTTACTTCAAAGTACTTGTTACCCAGATACAGAGTCCTTCACAGGACTTTTATTTCAAATGTTTATCCTCGTTCTGGTAACAAAACAGAACTCACTATTTTTATGGTTTGGATTCTTCATTCCATCCTTTCTGGTACTTTTGTATGTCTTCCTTCTTTAATCTGTCAGTCCATTATACAATTCTATCTCCATCCTGGACACAATGATATCCCTTTCGCATATCTCATGACTGTGTTAGCCACCCATCTTTTAGTGGTTATGCCTGTTGGAGAGGCTCCTATTCAACACCTTATTTTCAACAACTCCAATATAAACAAAATGAATCTGAGGTTGGCCGCAGGCCAAGTCAATGTGGGTGTTGGTGGAGCTGATGCTGTGAATGAAGAAGAAGGCGATTTACCTCCAGATGACATTAACATGGATGATATCTTTGATGAGATTGAATCAGATTCTGAGGCTGACCCTGATTATCAGCCCTCTGATTTTGCTAAGAGGTTGCATATTCTTGAGGAACAGGTGGCTCAGATTCGTGTAACCCAGGATTCTCAATTTGCTTATATGCGTAAATATATGAGGTGCATTAATAAGTGTTTACATCAAATTGATCCATCTATTCCTGCTCCCTCTTCAGGATCTTATTAGTATTTTCTAATCTTGGTTTGTAATAACTTTATATGATACTTGAATTTCTTTTACGATTATTCTTGACTTAACCTAGTTTCACTTGGTTATACTTGGTTGAACTTGGCTAATTATGTTTGATCATGACTTGCTTATGGATTTACTATTTTGCCTATCTTGATCATTTATTCCTCACTACTCTTCTTATTTTTCCTTCTTTTTTTTTTATCAACTTCCACTTGTATTTCTTGATTCCTTCCTTTGTCATATTGTGACAAAAAGGAGGAGAATTCTGTTAATGCTTGTGATATATGGCATGTGGATGTGGATGAATTGATTGTGAATGATTCTATTTTCTAAAGGGGAGTTAAGTAAGGGGGAGTGTTGGATTTGATGCAAATTGATAACTGGTGCATGATTCTTTAACCAGGTTGTAACTGGTTTCTTGTTGTAACTGGTTTCTTTTGATAACTGGTGCATGATTCTTTGTGCGTATAATGCTTTTATTTTTACGAAGTGTGTTTTATCACAAATTTGACAAAGGGGGAGATTGCAAGTGTTATGGTTCCTAGCTCCTATAATTGTCAAATTTGGTAGTGTCAAAACCTTTTTGAATCTGTGTCTTATCCAGCTCATCTACATAATGAAGATTGTGCATCACTCAAGAACAAAGATCTTTACTTCAAGAAATGCAAGTTTACACATGTTTGGGTACAACATCAAGTGTGTGTTCAATGTTCAAAGATTCATAGTTCAAGCTCCAAGTCAAGACAAAGTCTTTTACTTTAAACCTCAAGCTCAAGACTCAAGATATTTCAAGTTCAAGCTTCTTAATGTTACAAATTCAAGTTTCAAATTGAAGCTTCAAAAGGTTTCAACTTCAAGCTTCATCATGTAATGAACACAAGCTTCGTGAACTTCAAAGATCAACTATCAACCAAAAGAAAAGAAGTTTCAATGTTCCTACATCATGTATAAGGTATGAATGACCCTAGATTGACCTTAGGGTAGGTCATTTTGAATACATAATTCAATTAGATCATTTTATAAGTGAATAAATTGTTTCTCGACTAGTCCTAGGCTATGTTCGACTAGTCCTAGTACTAGCTAGACCAGTCCAAGAAATTCCTCGACCAGTCCTAAGATTGTTATAGATTTTTGGAATTTTTTTGTTAAGCCTCGACTAGTCTTGGAGACTACTCGACCGGTTGTGTGAACAGTGCTCAACTCGTTCTCGACTAGTCCTGCAGCCATGACTCAAAGTCTAACAACTAAATCAAGCTCCACAAGACCAGTCGTGGAACGACTTTATCTTATCGTGCCCAAATTTTAAAATTATGTTGGTCCTACGACCAGTCATGTAAACCATAGGACTAGTTGTGAATGCGATTTCTTCACTTATAAATAGAGCACGAATTTCAGAGCTTTTCATCAAATTTAATCTAATTCAACTCTTCACTCTGAAGGATAAGTTAGTCATCTTTTTAAGCTATATTGTGCTCATTTAATATTCTCTTAATTTGGCTTTATTATATTTGATTTTGTATTCTATATTCCATTCATATTTGAAGAAGGGATTGAGACTTGCCCTTTTCTTGGAATCAAAATCAAATAGAGCTAGCCCAACTAGATTTAATTTAAAATCAATTTAGAAGCTAGAACCATTTTATAAGTGAGTTTGGACATTGGACTTCTATGTTGAACTTCTACTCCGAATTGGTTCTTCCGGGCTATATCAAAAAAGAGAATATCCAGGTATTTTATAGTTTTTGTAAATTCCTTTGTTTTGGTTTTATTGAGTTGTGCCAGAAAAATCTCTCTGTTTTGGTTTGTCTGAGGTGATCCAGAAAACTCAGAGTGTGGGGTTTTTGAATTGTGTAAGTCCACTTTAAAGACACAATTGTTAGGGTTTTAGGTGAACCTTGAAAAACCTATTTTCATAGTGAACGCTAATATCCACTATGTGAGGATATTAGGAGTGGAGTAGTTGTGTGGCTATTGTTTAACAGTTGGTGTACACACAAGCGAACCACTATAATTTCTTATCTTGTGGTTGATTGAATTTCTATTTCATTTTGTGGATGTTTGTAATTTTCCTTTATGCACTTGTGGAGAATGTTGTAATCTTTTATGTATGTGTGGGAATGTTGTAATAGCTTAGATTTCTTTCCTTGCTATTTATTTCTTTATTCCTCGTATCGGTTTGAGTTTTTGATACACAGACCGTTCTAGTAAGGTTGTCCTGCCATAAACCCTTGCTTTTTATGGTGTAAGGTTGTCCTTAGAACAACATTTGTATCAACCTCTCAATACTCATTCATTTGAGGTTGTCTTTAAATTCAACATTGTGGGATTGTCTATTGCTATCTGTATTTAATTTATTTAAATTCTGCTGTTTACTTTTAAATTTGGCATAGTCCTATTCACCCCCCCCCCCTCTAGGACATATAGCTCGGCCTTTTCAAATGCATGGGATAGAGAGAATATCTCATGATTATTTTCTAGAAAAGAAAAACAATCATAGCTAGACTAGGTCATTATGGAGGGTAACTTACATAGAAAAAGGTGCACTAGGTTGGGGCCCACATGGGAAAACGTGCAAGGGTCTAGGTGGGTCCCACATGTATGATCAATGGCCTAAAAATGGTGAGCGCTACATCTTATGATGTACACATCGGATGGACGCGTGAGACATGGCGTTGTAACCGAGGCGTCGTTGTGGTCGACACGATATAGGTTTCGGGTCGATTCGGGTCAAGTTAGCACGATAGGATTTAAGGATGACCACAAACGAAATCTACAGGTCGCAGGTCGCCGGGATTTGACCGGTAAGAGCACGGGACCTAACAAAACAAAACGGATACTCAGGCTGGGGTCTTACATCTTCTTCACGCTGAAGTCATAATACAGAAGATGATAAATAGAGGCGAGATAATAATTGGGAAAGAAAAGGAAAGAGATACGAAAGCCACAGTGAATGTATTAACTGCCCGGGAAAATGTCCATGAAAGATCAGGAAAAGAACACCATAAGATTACCGACAAACCTGAAGTAATTACATTGCGATTAGGGAAAAGAGTAACGAGCCCTTTAAAATGGCAAGGTGAGGCAACAAAAGTAGAAACTACCAAGAATTATATTGGCAATGGTAAAAGAGAAGAGAAGGGCGAAACAAGGAAAGTGATTATGATGTGATAAGTCATTTGAAAGGTAGACCGGCTCGGTTGAGCATTTACGACACATTGAAGTTATCAGAAGATTTCCGGCGAAGCCTGATTCAGGCCCTATCCGACCGTGATGTTAGGAAAACGTTGCTTGTAGAAATGGAAAATGAAGAGCGCAAGGAGAAAGAGGATTGCATGCCAGTAGTTTCCTTTTTCGATGATGATCTAACCTGCAATACAGGGCACAATAGGCCACTGAAGATAGTAGGCCATATTCGCGGCCAGGAGGTCAAACGGATAATGCTCGATAACGGATCTACAGTGAATCTGTTACCACTAACAATGCTAAATAAATTGGGCTACCGACATTCTAATTTATGCCCTAGTGGAATGATGATACAAGGCTTTAATCAAGATGGGCAATGTGTGCTTGGTAAAATTACAGTAACACTGAAAATAGGAGAGTTAATTACTGATGTTGTTTGCCATGTCATTAATGCAGTGATGACATACAACCTTCTCTTGGGAAGACCATGGATGCAACAGTATAGCATTATACCTTCTACCCTGCTCCAGTGTTTCAAGTACTATAAAGATGGGATACAATACAAATTGATAGCCGATGCATGGCCATACACGGAAGCTGAAGCCTTTTTTGCCGATGCCAGCTATTACAACAGGCTTGCTAGAAAGGAAGAAAAGGAAAATGATGAAAACAAAGCCCCAAGAAATACTCGCAAGAAGGTGATAAGAGAAGAAATCAAAAAGACAGAGTCGTCTGGGATAGTAGAAGCAGGGAAGAAATTTTATTTTGTACACAAAAATTTAAGACAACCAGGACAGCCGCCGTTAACACTATTATCACCTGAGCAGTTGAAAATCTTATTATTAAACTACACAGTACCGCTACCATATGCTGAAAGGAATAAGCCATTCCCGGCTATTTCAAAGAGATTTCATGTTAAGGCCAGTACAAAGTACCCAGAGCCGATTGAATTTTACACCCCTTTGAAATCGAAAACAGAAGAAAAGGCCGATAGTATGTACGTTATGGAAGATTGACATCCGGGGATGTCAAGAAGTACAGTCCAGCAAGTAGGAAAATCATGAAAAACATTAGTTTTAATTATGAAGAACCGACTGGCCTAAATTATGGGAAAGGAATTCAAATCACAATTGGAGTTGGTCAGAAAAGGTGAGAAATTTTTCAAGGATTGGGGGCAGAGTCTTCAGTAAATATGGTTATAGTCAATCAGGCGAGAGAAACATATTCTGAAATGATCAAACATCCTGAAACAGCTCCGAAGCAGTTGGAGGACCGGGGTAGCCAACAATTGATAGTTTGCAAGAAGTAAATCTGGGCACAGAAGAAGAGTCACGGAACACGTTCATAAGCGCTAGTCTCCTCGGGCAAGAAGCCGATCAATATGTCCAACTCTTGAAAGAGAAGAAGGACGTCTTCGCTTGGACATATGCGGAAATGTCGGGCCAAGAACCCTCAATAACAATGCATCGGTTGAATATTTCTAAAGACAAAAGGCCAATTAAGTAAGCACAAAGGCGATTTCACACGGACTTACTCCCCTTAATAGAAGAAGAAATAAACAAGCTAATAAAAGTCGGGTTCATCAGAGAGGTTAAGTATCCTAAATGGATATCAAACATTGTCCCGGTAAAGAAGAAAAGCGGACAGATTAGGGTATGTGTTAATTTCAGGGATTTAAATGAAGCTTGTCTGAAAGACGACTTTCGTTGCCGATAACCGAGCTGTTAATTGACAATACGATGAAATATCTTATAATGTTCTTCATGGATGGCTACGCTAGTTATAACCAAATAAGGATGGCTCCTGAAGACGAAGAGGCAACAACATTCAGAACTTCGTTGGGAATTTATTGCTACAAAGTTATGTCGTTCAGTCTCAAGAATGTCGAAGCAACATATCAGAGAGCAATGCAGAATATTTTTCAAGATATGATGCATAAGCATGTTGAATGTTATGTGGATGATCTGGTGGTCAAATCGAATGACCATGAAGAACATCGCGAGCATATGGCTTTAGTCTTCCGCCGACTCAGAAAGAAGCAACTGAAGATGAATCCGGCTCAATGCGCTTTTAGAGTATCATTGGAAAAATTCCTCGGTTTTCTCATTAGGCATTGGGGTATTGAGATTGATCTAGGAAAGGTTAAGGCCATTCAAGATATGCCACCTTCGAAGACATTGAAAGAATTGAAAAGCCTACAAGGAAAACTGGCGTATATTCACCATTTTATCTCAAATCTGGCAGGGAGATGTCAACCATTTTCTCATCTGATGGAAAAAGGAACAGAGTTCGTATGGGACAAAGCCTATCAAAATGCGTTTAATCGATAAAAGAATTGCTGAAACAACCTCCAGTATTAGCAGCCCCTGTGAAGGGTAAGCCGCTTATCTTATACATATCTGTAGCTGAGAATTCATTGGGGGCTTATTAGCACAGGTGAATGAATACGGGAAAGAAACAACTCTTTATTATCTGAGCCGAACCCTGATAGGCGCAGAATGTAATTATTCCCCAATCGAGAAAGAATGCTTGGCGCTGATATTTGCAGTGCAGAAACTGAGACATTATTGCCTCTCCCATGATATAATTTTAATCTCGTAAGCATATCCAATAAAGTTCCTAATAATAAGGCCGATGTTATCGGGAAGACTGGCTAAATGGATGTTATTACTTTCAAAGTATACAATTACCTATGAGCCGGCAAAAGCAGTTAAGGGGCAAGTAGTAGCAGATTTCTTAGCAGCGCATCCCGTATCGGAAAGTGAAACAATCAACGATGATTTTCCCGACGAGCAAGTTATGATGATTGAGTCACAAAACTCATGGCAAATGTATTTTGATGGCGCTTCTCGAGCATCAGGAACAGGCGCAGGGATAATATTCATTACTCCTTAGGGTGACTTATTACCTTATTCTTTCACATTGAGTACTACATGCACAAATAACGAAGCAGAATATAAAGCTCTCATCATTGGGATGGAAATAGCCCAGGAAATGAAAATAAAAATGTTGTAGATTTTTCGAGATTCTAAGTTGATTATAAATCAACTGACAACTGAGTTTGAGATAAGAAAACAAGAGCTCTTGCTGTATTGTCGGAGAGCACGGCAATTACTGGAGCAATTCTATCATGTCGAAATCAAGCATGTGTCACTATGTGAAAATGCGAGGGCATATACTTTGGGTAGCCTAGCAGTAGCTATGTCCTGTCTGAATCGGAGTCCCCTTCAGGTAACTATAGAAGAAAGAAGGTCCTTGCCATCTTCGGAGATTATCAATGAAGTCGCTGAAACACTCCCTATATGGTGTTTTGAAGTAACAACAAACGATTGGCGCCAGCCTTTCGTAGATTACCTCAAATATGATATCTTGTAACACTCTGTACTTTTCAGTACTCGAATGTTACCATAATTATCTAAATCAATTTACACGTGTGTATAAACACACGTAGCTTTTCTTACACATCAACATCCAATGATCCACAAATCATCCATCTCAACTGTCTAGTACAACAAGCCATCCATCCGATTGATTTTCAAATTAGTCCATCATAGCTTTAGAGACATCTATTTTAGGATCTCAATCGCTTCAATAGATCAATTAAACCATTCATCATCGATCGCAAGCCCGAGACTTTAAGATCCACTGTTTATCAAGTTTATGGCACCTTATTCAATGATCCAACGCCAAATCATGTGAAACCAATTGTCAGATGGTAATGTTGACTATTAAGGTGCAACTAGACTAGTTTAAGACCCTTAATACCATTGAAAAAAAATCTTCATCCTTAAATCAAGTGATTCATCCGTTAATTTTAAAGATGGACCATCACACCTTCGTGGAATCAATAATAAACCTCAAAGGACCTAATTATGGGGATCTGATCGCGACAAAACTTCACATAATACTCTATTAGAACAGTTGAACCACACACCACCAGTTTCGAGACCCAACTCAATAAATCCACCATTGATCAGATCCACAACATCCAATTTAATGGTTTACCACTTGACCATCACACTTAGGCCATTAAACCACTAGCCCAACCTTTAAATTTTATCCAAGCGAACCCTAGGGCTCTGGTAGCCGTTGATGATTAGGCTGAATGAAATATGGCCATTGGATCAATGCAAATCTATAAATAAATGATAAAAATATAGATGTATGGCCCACCTAAGCTTTGGATCTACCTGATCTTTGGTCAAAGGCTATGATTGGGCCCACCAAGTGGAATGGATGGAGTGGATTTCATCCAAACATCACAGTGGACCCCACCCTAGTTATGCATGTGCATAGTTCACGTGTACCAGCAGTGCACTGGATTGCACCTACAGTTAAAGTCGGGCTGACCCGACATTTCCAAAAAAAGGGAACCTTCTCTCCTCCTTTCTGCCTTCCCGCCCGATTTTGCTTCAAACGGACAGACGTCCGTGATTTCAGTTGTGGCCCACAAACCAGGGCCCACCTCCATGATTTGAACCGTCCATCTGATGCAGACGCAAATTTTGACCAAACCCCATCTAATCCTGTGCCTTGGAACTCGTGTGCATGCACACAACCATCGATGCAAACAAAGCCTGAAAACACAGTGTTTTCCAAAAATGGAAAACATCTTGCTGGCTGCCATGTTGGCGATCCGTGTGAGGGAGATCCATGCAATCTCGGTCCTCCCTTTTGCTAGATCTCGACCGTCCTAGCTACGGCTTCCCTCCCTCAATACCAGAGAAAGAAAAAGCAACAACAAAACCTCTATACCACTAGCTGTTTGAAACCAAAAGTCATCATCCAACGGGTTAGATGGGAGCTAGGGTGAGCCATAAAGAAGAGAGGATCAAATAGAAGTGGGGATCCCTTGTTTTATTGCGACTGTAAGAGGAAATAGTCGAAAACCTTCCTACCATGAAACCACCAAAAAAATCACCTCGGAGCTTTGATTTCAAGCTTTCTTAAGCTTCAGCAGATGCACATGAGTCACCTACTGAAGCACATGAGTCACCTAGAAGCCCCGTTTGAAGGAATACCCCCCCAAGTTGAGATTCACCATTAGAGGAGCTCGTCTTCCCCGACGGTTTTCTTCATTCAAAGGTGCTGCTGGTGCCGCTGGACCAAGTCCAAGATCACTTCAGCCATCCACGAAAGGGATGGAGGAGAAGCAAGAGGAAGGAAGGAATGATAGAAAGAAAGAAAAGAAGTCACGTGGTGCAACCACCATGTCGACTTAACTCGACCCGAGTTGAGACAGGCCGAGTCTTGAGTTGGGTCGAGTTATGGGTTAGGACGCACCACATTGAGCAGGACCGAGTCCTACTTGCATCTGGGTAGGTCCAGACTCAATTCATGTCAGTTTGGAGAGAAAAGAAGCAGGAAGAAGAGGGAGAGTGGGTCGCTACCATAATCTCGCTTGAACTCAGGCCACGTCTGAGTCAAGCCCAAATGTTGTGGGCTGCTGCCTGGTTTGGGCCATGTTGGGATTCCAGTAAAGGAAAGAAGAAGAAAAAAAAAAGGAAAGAAAGAAAAAAGAGGGAGAATAAAGAGAGGGAGAGCAGTGAGAACAGGAGCTACTGTCTGGCTTCATGATGCACCAAGTCACGACCTGACTCCCTGATTTAGCCATTGGGGCGAGTCAGGTGAGTCCTTTCCGAGTCCAGATGTTGTTGGACTAGTATTACGAGAAGAAGAAGAAGAAGAAGAAGAAGAAGAGAGAGAGAGAGAGAGAGAGAGAGAGAGAGAGAGAGAGAGATGAAAGGAGAGGAAGAGAAAAGAAGAAAGTGAGAAGGAAGAGAGTTTGGGTTATGGGTTGCTGCCTATTCAACTAGGCCAAAATCCACCGAATCCAGCTGGGTCGAGCTAGGCTTGGGTTTGGTCTGAGTATGGCTGGATATTCCAACAAAATAAAGAAAAGAGTGAGAGAGACTCGACCACTTCCTACACCGAGTCAACTCAGCGAGTTGGACACCCTATTCGACTGGCTGTCGGGCTGAGTTGGGCCTATTGTTCAAGTGTTGTCGCTGGATTCCCAGCATGTGGAAAACAAGTAGAAGAAGAAGAGAGAATGGAGAAGAAAGAGAAAGGTGGGTGGTTAGTGGAGCCAAGTCAACTCGGCTTCCGAACTGAGTTGATTCAACTCGAATAAACTAGGTGCGTCTTTCTTTGCATTGAAATTCTAGTTAGTAGTTTGGTTATTTGATAGATTTCCTAATCTTAACTAAGATGTAGCCTAATATCACGTTTTGGTTTATTTTGTTTGAATTGGGAATAACTCAAGCTTATGGGGTCGAACCGAGTCAACTAATGTAAGTCAGCTTTCTCTCCCAAAGTAAATCGTTGATTTATTATTATAATTGGTGTTACTATAGTTATTACGATTATTAATTATGTTTAGCCATTAGCAGGGTATGTATACTAGTATTAGTTATTATAAACAAATTACATCGATGTTAGATATTAGTATTTATCTATCATTCCTAGATATCATCATTATAATAGATCACACTATTCATTACCATCATAATGATTATTTTTGCTACATTAGCTAATAGTAATTATAACACTAATGTTAATAAATACTTTATAATTACTATATTAACATTAAAATTAATTGTATACCGACTAAGGTTCAACCCTAAAAATTTAGCCTAGACCTAAACTCTAGGATAAATCCTGGACCTAAGTCGTCTAAACTCTAGGTCAATACCCTAAACATAGATAGTGTGTTAGGTTTGGATCTAATTGTAGAATTCCATAATTCATGGTAGATCATAGTATCTATTATCATTACTAAATTCATTATTGATAATTATGACTATTATCATTAGAAAATATTCTCATTTTCCTTATGGGGTTAGTATAATTCTTGTTAATATGATTATTAGTATTAGTCCTTAGTATATTATTGTTAGTAAAAAAAATTATTATTATTACTTGCATTATTTAAGGGATTATTAGTCATTATAAGAATAATAGATAATGTCGATATATTTAAATATGAACTTGTGAATCATCATTATTAATACTTCTATTATGACCATCATTTCATTCATGGTACAAAAATAATGATAATAATAGTAATCAGAGTTCAAATCCTAAAACCTAAGCCTAGAGCTAAACCCTGGGATGAAAACCCTAAGTTCTACATCAATACCCTAAAAACAAGTGATCCAAATCCTAGGTTATATTAATCTTGACCATAAATGCTTTGTAGAAACCTGATCTCACATACAACTTCATAATCCATGACAGGATTCAATTCTAAGGGTGCACGCGTTTCTTATAAGGTGATGATTTCATCCCCTTGAGCTTTTCATTTCCCCATTAACTCAAGTGATAGTTTTTATTTTAATTTCAATTGATAATCGATGTCTTACTTTTATAATCACATGTATTAATTGTGGGAATTGAATTGCTAGATTACATGCTCAATATTTATCCTGCATAATTTCTCATGCTTGTGGATTACTTGTGGATTGCTTATGAAACTTAAACTGGAATGTGAAAAGGCCGAGGTATATGTCCTAGAGAGGGGGGGGGGTGAATAGGACTATGCCAAATTAAATAAATTAACAGCGGAATTTAAAGAAATTAAATATTGATAGTAATAAACAATCTCAAAATGTTGAACTTAAAGACAACCTCAAATGTACGAGTATTGAGAGGTTGATACACATGTTGTTCTAAGGACAACCTTACACCAAAAACCAAGGGTTTATGGCAGGACAACCTTACTAGAACGATCTGTGTATTAAAAACTCAAACTGATATAGAGGAATGAAGATATAAATAGCAAGGAAAGAAATCTAAGCTATTACAACATTCCCACACTTGCATAAAAGAAATTACAACATTCTCCACAAATGAGAAAAGGGAAATTTCAACATCCACAAAATAAAATAAACAATCAATCAACCACAAGACCAGAAATTATAGTGGTTCGCTTGTGCGTACACCAACTGTTAAACCACAACCACACAACTACTCCACTCATAATATCCTCACACAGTGGATATTAGCGTTCACTATGAAAATAAGTTTTTCAAGGTTCACCTAAAACATTCACAATTGTGTCTTCCAAGTGGGCTTACACAATTCAAAAACCCCACACTCTGAGTTTTCTGGATCACCTCAGACAAACCAAAACAGAGAGATTTTTCTGGCACAATCTTAATGAAACCAAAACAGAATTTACAATAATGTAAAATACCTGGATATTCTCCTTTTGATGCAGCCCGGAAGAACCAAATCGGAGTAGAAGTTCAACGTAGAAGTTCAATATTCACACTCACTTGTGAAATGGTTCTAGGTTTAAATTGATTTTAGATTAAACCAAGTTGGGCTAGCTCGATTTGATTTTGATTCCAAGATATGGGAATACAACAATCCCTCTTTCAAATAAAATTAGAATGCAGAATTCAAAATCAAATACAAAGAAAGTTAATTAAAGAGAATATTAAATGAGCACAATATAGCTTAAAATAATGACTAACTTATCTCTCAGAGTGGCGTATTGATTTAACTTGAATTGGATATGAAACTTTGAAATTCGTGCTTTATTTATAAGCACAGAAATCGCTTGCTCGACTGATCCTGTGGTCAGCTTGACTGGTCGTAGGACCAATAAATTTTTTAAATTTAGAGCGCGATAAGATCAGACCGTTCCATGACTGGTCGAATGACCTGCTCGACCAGTCGAGCGACCTCCAGACCGGTCGAGTCCTGTCCACAAATGGTCGTGCGGGAACCAATTTAGTTGCTGGACTTTGAGTCGAGCCTGTAGGGTTGGTCGAGAACGAGTCGAGCACTGTTCACACGACCGGTCGAGCAGTCTCCGAAACTGGTCGAGGCTTTAACAAAAATTTCTAAAAATCAGTAACAAACTTAGGACTGGTCGAGGAATTCTTGGACTGGTCGAGCCAGTGCTAGGACTAGTCGAACATAGCCTAGGACTAGTCTAAAAATAGACTATGCACCTATAAAATATGTCATTTGAATTACGTATTCAAAATGACCTACCCTAAGGTCAATCTAGGGTCATCAAAACCTTGTTAGTGATGTATGAACATTGAGACTTCTTTTCCTTCGGTTGATAATTAATCTTTGAAGTTCACAAAGCTTAAGATCTTAACAAATGATGAAGCTTAAACTTGAGACCATTTGAAGCTTGAGCTTGAGGTTCAAAGTCTAGGAACTTTGTCTTGACTTGAAGCTTGAACTATGAACCATTGAAGCTTGAAAGATTGAATTCACACTTTGATGTTATACTTGAACATGAACATGTAATCTTGCATTTGACGTTCTTGAAGTAAAGACCTTTGTTCTTGTACATGAGATGCACTGTCTTGAAACATGTAGAAGCGCTACACAAGACACAGATTCCAAGAGGTTTTGGCACTACAAAATTTGACAATAATAGGGGCTAGAAACCATAACACTTACAATCTCCCCCTTTGTTAAATTTGTGACAAAACACACTTCATAATAACATAAGCATTATACGCATAAAGAATCATGCACCAGTTATCAACATAAACCAGTTACAACCTGGTTAAAGAATCATGCACCAGTTGTCAACATAAACCAGTTACAACCGGGTTGAAGAATCATGCACCAGTTGTCAATAGGTCATAAATTAGCATCTACTCCTCTAACAAAACTCCCCCTTACTATATTCCCCCTTACAAAAATGGATGACCCCCTTACAAAAATGGATGAAAAAATGGACTACATCTACATTTCCACTTTCACAAACCACATCCACATCCACAAACATCCACAATTCACATCAAAACTCTCCCCCTTTTTGTCATAATATGACAAAGGAAAGAACCAATAAATGATAATGGAAGTAGATCAATAAGGAATAAATAGAAGAGTAATGAGGAATAAATGAACAAGATAGGTAAGATAATAACACCATAAGTAAGCAATGTTCAAGCATAAGCTACCATGTTCAACCAAATAAAACCAAGTGCAACCAAGTTCAACCGAAAGTGAAATATAAGTAAAGTGATTACAAACCAAGATAAGGAAAAATTAATCAGAACCCGATGAAGGAGCAGGTATGGTAGGATCAAGATTATGAAGTCCCTTGTTCAGGCGCCTAAGATACTTGCGCATATATTTAAATTGTAAATCATGGGACACATTCATATTCTCAACCTTCTCCTCTAGAGAGCGCAACCGCGCATCAAAGTCAGATGGCTGATAATCAGGATCATCTGCCGAATCGAATTCGATCTCATCAAAAATAGCATCCATGGTGATGTCATCTGGAGGTAAATCACCTTCCTCTTCATTCACTACATCAGCTCCACCAACACCCACATTGACTTGGCCTATGGCCAACCTCAGATTCATTTTGTTGATATTGGAGTTGTTGAAGATTAGGTGTTGAATGGGAGCCTCTCCAATAGGAATAGGCGCTAAAATATGAGTGGCCAACACAGTCATAAGATACGCAAAAGGGATGTCACTGTGTCCAGGATGGAGATGGAATTGGATGATACAATGACAAATTAGAGACGAAAGGCATATACTGGTTCCAGAAACAATGGAATGAAGAATCCGAACCATGAAAGTGGTGAGTTCGGTTTTGTTACCAGAACGGGGATAAACATTTGAAATAAAAATCCTGTGAAGGACTCTGTATCTGGGTAACAAATACTTTGAGGCAAGCGCATTTCCAAAAGGATTTCATTCAACATTTATATTGCACAAATCTCTAGTAAGCATACATTATTCAGATTCAGATGGTTTAGCCACTAGAGTGCTAATGGGAATACCTTCATCATTGACAGGTATGTCCATTAGACCAAAGATCAGATGTCTGTCTATTTCAACTGGACCTTCTCTAGTGTCAATAATAAATGTTAAATTTTCTGTTGAAAAATCAGAAATACATGCATACATAACTTGTGCAATGGACCGGTATGCTAACCCACCCCAATGTAGAATGTTATCCCAACCTACAGATTGGAAGAGAGAAAGGATTTCAAATGGAGCTAGATGTTCAACATAAACAGGTCATTCAATTATTACATTGCGCAACCTAATATCCTGCGCATAAGAGGGATCATCTTCAGGTGACTGAAGGTGGCGCTTTGTGATAAGTGTCAATCTAGAAGTTGAAGGACCACAAGAACCTTTCTTTTTGGCTCTACCTTCCATTTGCAACTAAGAAATCAAGGAACCAAGTGGTTGCAAAAGAAGTAGAATGGGTTTTCACAAGATTAGATTTTGGAGAAGAAAACTTCAAAAACCACTACGAATCAAGAAACAAATCACACCAATGCTGAAAAAGGAGTGATAAGAACTTGAATCTATAAGGAAAATGTAAATAATGCACTAACCTTGAAGAACTAGGAGATGGGTTCGACCGGTCGACCTAGGACTCGTTGGAGAAGAAACCCACAATGAAGAAAAATGGATTTTTTCCCCAAATAAAGCACCAACCCACGCTACACGACTGGTCAAGTACATGCTCGACCAGTCGTGCCACGACTGGTCGAGTATGCACTCGACTGGTCGTGCATAACCCAAAATACGCATTTTTCATATAATTTGAAATTCTAATCATTTAAAATAACAAATATACAATATGATACAGAAATGTATTAATAATCAATTCAAATTGCACATACCAAGATCAAATTTCAATTTAGTAAACCTGCTTTTGTCGAGCGGTTTTGTGAATATGTCAGCAAGTTGAGTCTCGATCGGTATATATTCCAAAGAAATAGTCTTGTCTTCCACTAATTCACGAATGTAGTAATATCTAATATCAATATGCTTGGTTTGTGAATGTTGGATTGGATTTTTAGAGATATTAATTACGCTTGAATTATCACAATATAAAACCATAGTATCTTGCGCAATTCCATAATCGCTTAACATTCTTTTCATCCATACAAGTTGAGTACATGCATTTCCTGTTATAATGTATTCAGCCTCAGCAGTTAAGAGCGATACGAAACTTTGTTTCTTACTTAACCAAGAAACTAAACAGTTCCCTACATAGAAACAACTACCACTGGTTGATTTCCTATCATCAATGTTACTAGTCCAATCAGCATCCGTGTAACCCGCTAATTGCACATTAGTATCATGTGGATACCAAAGACCCAGATTTGCTGAACTTGCGACATATCGCAAAATGCGCTTAGCAGCAATTAAATGTGATTCTTTAGGGTTAGATTGAAATCTAGCGTAAATACCTATGCTAAATGCAATATCAGGTCGGCTTGCAGTTAAATAAAGAAAACTACCTATCATACTGCGATACAATTTAGGATCCACACTTATACCTATAGAGTCCTTTAAGAGTTTTAAGGTAGTACTCATAGGAGTATCAAAATTTTTCCCATTCTCAATCTGAACTTTTTTGACTAAGTTTAGATCATATTTGGTTTGAGAGATGAAGAAACCATCAGGTTGTTGTTTAACTTCAACCCTAGAAAGTAATTCAATTCCCCAACCATGCTCATTTCGAACTTAGATTTCATAAGATCTGCAAACTCAACAGTCATGTTAGCACGGGTAGATCCATAAATAATATCATCAACATAAATTTGCACTATTAAAATGTGATCATTGTGTTTCTTTACAAACAGAGTCTTACCAACACTTCCCATTATAAAGTTATGACTTAGTAAAAACTTAGTCAATTTTTCATACCATGCCCTGAGAGCTTGTTTCAAATTGTAGAGAGCCTTTTTTAAATGATAGACATGATCAGTATTCTTAGGGTCTTCAAAACCCGTTGGTTGTTCAACATAAACTTCTTCATGCAAATCGCCGTTTAAGAAAACACTCTTTACATCCATTTGATAAATTTTGAACTTTCTAAAACATGCAATGGATATAAACAGTCTGATGGATTCAAGATGAGCTACTGGGGCAAAGGTTTCATCATAATTGATGCCTTCAATTTAAGTGTACCCCCGTACAACCAGCCTAGCCTTGTTTCTAATAATATTATCAAGTTCATCAGACTTATTTTTGAAATTCCACTTTGTTTCGATTATGTGTTTATCTTTAGGTTTAGCAATTAAATACCAAACATCATTTCTAACAAATTGATTAAGCTCTTCTTGCATCGCAACTATCCAGCTTTCGTCAATAAGAGCTTCTTTTACGTTAGTCGGTTTTATCTGAGATGTAAAGCACACGTAGTTACATATATCTTCTAGTTGTATACGAGTGTACACACCAATGAGAGGGTTTCCAAGAATCTGATTAGTTGGATGAACTTTAACAGTCCTTAGTTCAGAGTTATTTTGACTTAATGAAGTATCTGGTTTATAAATTAGAAGGACTTCATCATTTTATGAACTTGAGATAGGTGTATTTAAGTGATCGTCAATAACCACATTAATAGACTCTTGAATTATACCGGTCCTTTTATTAAAAACACGATATGCTCGACTATTCAGAGCATACCTTAAGAATATCCCTTCATCACTTTTGGTGTTAAACTTACCCAGATTTTCTCGATCACGTAAAATATAGCACTTGCTGCCAAAAACTCGAAAGTATTTGACAGTAGGCTTCTTATCAAACCACATTTCATAAGCCGTTTTACTATTTGATTTTCTAGTATAAACACGGTTAATTATATAACAAGCAGTATTAACGACTTCGGCCCAAAGATTTTTAGGGAGCTTCATACTATTTAACATTACGTTTCCCATTTCTTGAAGCACTCTATTTTTTCTTTCTACTATACCATTTTGTTGTGGTGTTTTGGGCACTGAGAATTCATGTGATATTCCCTGATCACTGCAAAACTTCTCAAAACCGCTATTCTCAAATTTTGATCCATGATCGCTACGGATCTTACAGACTTAAGATTCTTTTTCAGTTTGGATACGTCTAAGTATCCTTTTTACTTCATTGAGAGTTTCTGATTTGTCTTTTAAGAAGACTACCCAAGTATATCTGGTAAAGTCATCTACAATTACCAGTATGTACTTCTCGCCACTCGACTCTCCATTCTAGTTAGTCCAATAAGATCCATATGGAGGAGTTCGAGTGGTTTAGATGTGGCATTGGAGTCCACCTTTTTGTGAAAACTCCTAGTTTGCTTGCTAATCTGGCATTCGCCACATATTTTATCAATTTTCTGTATTTTGGGTAAGCCTCTTACTAACTCTCTTTTGCTCAATCTATATAACTTGTGGTAGTGTACATGTCTGAAGCATTTATGCCATAACTCGGTCTCATCGGTATGGACCATGTAGCACGATAGATTAGATGAGTTAGAATCACTTACAATGTAGCAGTTTTCAGAAGTTCTACGACCAGTTAATATTACTAAACCATTTTTATTTAAAATTTCGCACCCTAGGTTAGTAAATTTTACGTTATGATTATTATCGCATATTTGAGAGAGCTTAATAAGTTGTGTTTTAACCCTTCTACATATAAAACATTCTCAAATAAAGGGAGGTTAAAGAGTTGAACCGTACCTTGGCCAATAATCCTACAGTTCCTACCATCACCGAATGTGACTGAACCATCAGTCATATCTTTAAGATTGCTAAACAGACCTTTGTCACCAATCATGTGTCTAGAACATCCACTGTCTAGGTACCATTTTAAATGGCTTGTAGCTTTGAAAGCAGTGTGGACAACCAAGCAAGTAACCTTAGGAACCCATTTCATTACCATCTTGGGATTAGGAGTATAGTTGGTCATCTTATGTTTGTAGTTGTTATAAGACCAACCCAATGAGTTAGATTTTAAGAGCTCCTTAAGTAAATCAACAATTTTCTCAACTAAAGGATTATGATTCTGATTTTTGTAGTTGATATAGTTACTTCTAGGTTTTAAGGATTGAAAAGTTTTAGCATTTTTAGGATAATTTTGATTTTTCCCTTTTGAGTTTGAAGACTCTCCTTTCATAAACTTAGGAAGTGTATTCTTATGTTTGGGAGGAATACTTTGTTGTAGCCCAAACCAGATCGATCGCCACATTTTCTGGATTCGGATAAGAGTTTTTCTAACTTAGGATCACCTTGGGCATACCTCCAAGTGTCTTTTAAACTCAAAACTGAAGAGACTTCATGTTTTAATTTTTTATTTTCAGATTTTAGATTTTCAATAAGGGAGGTTTTGAAATTTAAATCGCACTTCGATTTTTCAAAACAATCTGAAATGTGGGATTTTTCTTAAAAAAAGAGTATCAAAATTTTCTTTAAGTTTCAAAAACTTTTCTTTCTGAAGTTTTAGTTTTACAGCAATTTTACAACTTTCCTTATATAGGGCATTGTAAGCATCTTGAAGATCTTCTTCATTTTCATGATCACTATTCAGATTTCTTCACTAGTTGTATTATCATTATCTGAAAAAGTGAACTTGGCTAGAGTCATAAGGGCTTTGACTTCATTACCTGACTCAGTTTCAGAATCTTCTGACTCAAAAGAGGCTTCAAAGCAGGAAGATTCATCCCAAGTAGCCAACAATCTTTTCCTTTTAGGTTTGTCCTTTTTAGGACACTTGTTTGTTAAATGCCCATATTCATGGCAGTTGTAACATTAACTGTCTTTTAAAGATTTTAATGTTTTAGATTTAGATCTTTTCTTATCATTAGATTTTTTAAAATCAACCTTCTTTTTACTTTTGAAAATCTTATAAAACTTTTTAGCTAAAAGGGCCATATCATCTTCAGAATTTTCAAAATCAGAATTACAACAATTTTCTTAAGAAGAACATTTAGAAGATTTAAGGGCGATTAATTTACCTTTAAGAGCTTTAAAAGTTAACTCATAGGTCTGTAATGAGTCAACTAATTCTTTTACCCTCATATTATCCGTATCACGAAGTTTCTGGATCGCAGTCACCTTTGAATTGAACCGTTCAGGTAGTGAGCGTAGTATCTTTACACATACTTTACTTTCTGGGATTTTATCACCAAGACCCCACATAGAGTTGACAATGTCATTTAATCTAATATAAAAGTCCATGAAAGTTTCACTTTCTTCCAGACGTATTTCCTCAAATTTGGTTGTGAGGATTTGGACTTTAGGTTTCTTGACAATTGTTGTTCCTTCATGGGTCATTTCTAAAATATCCCAAGCTTGCTTTACAGTATCACAGGATATAATTCTTTTGAATTCATCCGGTGATAGTGCGCAAGTGATTGCATTTAGTGCTTTTGCATTGGCACTACTCTCACTTTTCTGAAGAGTGGTCCAAGAGAAAAAGGTGTGACTCTCATAGTTTTGGATCCATCGATACCAGTTGCTTCAGTGGTAGGAGGGGTCCAATCAGTCACTGGGGCTTGCCACACGCTCTCATCCATTGATTTTAAGAAAATTCTCATCCTGGCTTTCCAATGGGCATAATTGGGGCCATCAAATGGTGGAGGCCTAGTGACTGAAAAGCTATCAAAATTTGACATCTCAAATAGCTCAAATCGATTAGCACATGAAATTAATCCAAAGAAATAGTAATTTAAAACGAGCTATTAGGCTTTGATACCACTTGAAAAGGCCGAGCTATATGTCCTAGAGGGGGGGGGGTGAATAGGACTATGCCAAATTAAATAAATTAACAGCAAAATTTAAATAAATTAAATATTGATAGTAATAAACAATCTCACAATGTTGAAATTAAAGATAACCTCAAATGTACGAGTATTGAGAGGTTGATACAGATGTTGTTCTAAGGACAACCTTACACCAAAAACCAAGGGTCTATGGCAGGACAACCTTACTAGAACGGTCTGTGTATCAAAACTCAAACTGATACAGAGGAATGATGATATAAATAGCAAGGAAAGAAATCTAAGCTATTACAACATTCCCACACTTGCATAAAAGAAATTACAACATTCTCCACAAATGCAAAAAGAGAAATTTCAACATCCACAAAATAAATAAACAATCAATCAACCACAATACCATAAATTATAGTGGTTCGCTTGTGTGTACACCAACTGTTAAGCAAGAACCACACAACTACTCCACTTCTAATATCCTCACACAATGGATATTAGCGTTCACTATGAAAATAGGTTTTTCAAGGTTCACCTAAAACCTTCACAATTGTGTCTTCCAAGTGGACTTACACAATTCAAAAACCCCACACTCTGAGTTTTCTGGATCACCTCAGACAAACCAATACAGAAAGATTTTTCTAGCACAATCTCAATGAAACCAAAATAGAATTTACAATAATGTAAAATACCTAGATATTCTCCTTTTGATGCAGCCCGGAAGAACCAAATCAGAGTAGAATTTCAACGTAGAAGTTCAATGTTCACACTCATTTGTGAAATGGTTCTAGGTTCTAAATTGATTTTAGATTAAACCAAGTTGGGCTAGCTCGATTTGATTTTGATTCCAAGAAATGGGAATACAACAATCCCTCTTTCAAATAAAATTGGAATGCATAATTCAAAATCAAATACAAAGAAAGCTAATTAAAGAGAATATTAAATGAGCACAATATAGCTTAAAATAATGACTAACTTATCTCTCAGAGTGGCGTATTGATTGATCTTGAATTGGATATGAAACTCTGAAATTCGTACTCTATTTATAAGTGCAGAAATTGCTTGCTCGACTGGTCCTGCGGTCAACTCGACTAGTTGTAGAACCAACAGATTTTTAAAATTTCGAGCGCGATAAGATCAGACCGTTCCACGACTAGTCGAAGGACCAGCTCAACCGGTCGAGCGGCCTCCACGACTGGTCGAGTCCTATTCACGATTGGTCGTGCGAGATCCAATTTAGTTGCTGGACTTTGAGTCGAGCCTGTAAGGCTGGTCGAGCACTGTTCACACGACCGGTCGAGCAGTCTCCAGGACTTGTCGAGGCTTTAACAAAAATTCTCAAAAATCAGTAACAAACTTAGGACTGGTTGAGGAATTCTTAAACTGGTCGAACCAGTACTAGGACTAGTCGAACATAACCTAGGACTAGTCTAAAAATAGACTATGCACTTATAAAATATGTCATTTGAATTATGTATTCAAAATGACCTACCCTAAGGTCAATCTAGGGTCATCCAAACCTTATTAGTAATGTATGAACATTGAGACTTCTTTTCCTTCGGTTGATAGTTAATCTTTGAAGTTCACAAAGCTTGAGATGTTGACAAATGATGAAACTTGAACTTGAGACCATTTGAAGAATGAATTTGACTTATATTGAAGCTTGAGCTTGAGGTTCAAAGTCTAGGAACTTTGTCTTGACTTGAAGCTTGAACTATGAACCATTGAAGCTTGAAAGATTGAATTCACACTTTGATGTTTTACTTGAACATGAACATGTAATCTTGCATTTGATGTTCTTGAAGTAAAGACTTTTGTTCTTGTACATGAGATGCACTGTCTTGAAACATGTAGAAGCGTACACAAGACAGATTCCAAGTGGTTTTGGCACTACAAAATTTGACAGTCATAGGGGCTAGAAACCATAGCACTTACAGTACGTTAGTGGAAAACCTCCACTTATAAATGTACACCCATACTTCGGATGTGACTTGATTGATTGTGATTGTAATGGACCTTTGACATAGTAGTTTTTGAATGGTGGTTTAAATCGAATATTGATGTGGGCCTACCATCCAAGGGTTGCTATGTCTAAGTGGTTTTTAAGGATGATCTTTTATCGCATAGTTTTGATATTTGCCCTATGTGGCTTAGTTTTAATATTTGTCATATGCAACTTAATTTTGATATTTGCCCTATGCGGTTTTGTTTTGGTATTTGCCCTATATGGGTTTGATGTATTATTTTGTGCAACCACACGATGGTAAGCCCCATATTCTAAAGTGTGATTGTCCATTAGTCGATGAGTTTCCATTAAACATTCTAAGGTGGTAGCCTCATGAGCCGTGAATGGTGGTATGGGACCCATGCCTAAGCTGTTGGCCTACGCTGAGTGACGAGCCTCCTGTAGTGACCTTGCATTTTTTTAAACCGGTTGATTGTAATTGGACTAATAATAGCTTGGCTAATCATGCATACATGGCATATTGACAATGACGGGTGGATATTTCTGGATGTTGTAGCACGTACCCTCCAGGTTATTGGGGGTATTGTTTCGCTAATTGTCAGACCATCGACTATCGATTTACATATGTGATGTACAATAGGTAGTCGTTATGGGGTACGTGATGTGCTTTGCTAATGGCCAGCCTTTGCATCGGTAAGGAGCCCAATTGCCGATTGGATGAGCATCCCCAGGTTAATGATGCATTCACACATCCATGCATATAATAAGACTACATCATGTATTGTTTTGTATGCCTCATTATGTTTTTATGACTATGCTTATCTAATGTGGCAGTGTGAAATCTTGAGAAAAATTCACACTGAGCTGGCCACTCATCCATCAAATATATAACCATACAGGTAGCACAGTTGGCTTAAGTGATATGCATGTTCAGACTCGATGAGGAGTAGAGTACAATCGCCAGGGATGCATGGTTGTATTTGCCAAGAGGAGCTGCACGATCTTGTGGCTTAAATTTATATGTTTTTTGTTATCTCTCTTGTATAAATTGTATAATCCTTGTATTTGTTAGTTCGAAGACATTAGTTTGTATAAGTCATTATGGGTAGCCTCTTGTATATTCTAAATGTAAATGCAATTTCCCTTTATGTTGATTTATCCATCTTTCACTAAATTGCTCCCTCTGAAAAGGATATATATATATATATATATATATATATATATATATATATATATATATATATATATATATATATATGGAATTTGGCTCTCTATAGGTTAACACTCGGGTTTTTGGGAAACGAGTCATATACTTGGGTCCTGAAAACACGGGGCATTACATACCTTGCCAGAAGATCTAGCACAAAGACAGCAAATCAAGAAGAGATCGAACAGCTTCATCATATGTAGCGAAATATTGTACAGAAAATCTTACAATGAAATGTTGTTACGTTGTCTGGCTGAACAGGAAGCAAGTCAGATTTTGCGAGAGGCTCACTCTAGAGAATGTGAGGCACATCAAGCTAGCCGAAATCTATTCCATTGGGTGCATCAAATGGGATATTATTGACCTACAATGTTTAAAGATGTTATAGACTATGCGAAGCATGCCACGAATGTCAGACCCACGAAGACGTCATACATATGCCCCCTGAAGATCTTTCTCAGACAGTCACTTCTTGGCTTTCGCTGTCTGGGGACTCATCTTATTGGTCCTATAAATCCACCTTCATCCAAAGGAAAGCAATATATACTGACAGCAATGGATTATTTCTCTAAGTGGACAGAAGCGATCGCATTGCGCAATGTCAGAGAAAAGGATGTTGTCAATTTCATCCGGTATGCAATAATATATCACCACGGTGTCCCGAAGAAAATCATTACTGACAATGGTACCCCTTTCAAGAATAGAAGCATGGAAAAGTTATGTCAGAAGTTCAGTATTCACCACTCGTTTTCAACACCTTACTATCCACCGGCCAATGGATTAGTAAAGGCATTTAACAAGACGATTGTGAAGATACTGAAGAAGACAGTGACTAGAAATAAGCGTGATTGGGATGAAAAGTTGCAAGAAGCATTGTGGGATTACAGGACTACCCACCGAACGGCAAGAAGAGTGACACAGTATTCGTTGGTTTATAGCGTAGAGGTTGTTATCCTAATTGAAACGCAAGTTGCATCACTCAAAGTAGCAGTGCATCAGTCAATTATAGATGACGAAAACGCAAGAATAAGGCTGGAAGAATTGGATTTACTCGATGAAAAACAGCTGCTAGCCCAACAGCGGTTACAATTATATCAAGCAAGAGTATCCGTTACTTTTGATGAAAGAGTTAATATCGCTCTTTCAAGAAAGGTGATTTGGTACTGATGATGAAGAGACCAATAATGGTCACCCATAAGATAGGGGCAAGTTTGAGCCCAAATGGGATGGACCATACATCATAACAGAAGTATATTCCAATGGAGAGTATAGAGTTATGGATCAAGATGGACGAGGTATCAGTATACCAGTTAATGCTCGTTTCATCAAAAAGTATCATCCTTGAGGATAAGTGCAATTTGGTTCCAGAAGATTATCAAAATAATGCTTTTATCAAAAGGGGGCAAGAATAAGTGAAGCCATGTATTCTTCTTTGCACAAGTGAATAAAGGATGATTCTTAAGCATATCAAGACTATATATCGATGATTACCATCAAACGCCAACTACTATCAGGTGTCGATGATGATTGCTGAAATAAGCAAATATCGTTGTCGTTATCAGTTGAGCCTTACTCACTCATCATTCATGACAGTGGAATAAATCTATACGATCAACCACATATAAACTTTACGACAGTGATGGCAACTTATTATCTAAGGCAGCCTAGCTAAGCCTATATGGCTAACTATGCATAAGGCCTACCGTCATCATCAATATATATATATATATATATATATATATATATATATATATTATTCGAGCAGCAGTGAGAAGCCAGTGGCCCTAAAAAGCTCGTATAGGCCATTATATGCATACCCATGCGGGCAGCGGACGGAGCCAGCAATTGAAAATCTACAACGTCCAGTCACACGTGAGACCAATGCCGTCTATATAGCTTTCGACAACATCACGGGGAAGGATGAAACTGCCCTCCCGTAAATGGTTTCGACCTTGCAGATGAAGAAAAAACGGGCTGCAGTGTGCGCTCTTTGACCATTATCCATATATAGGCCAACCATGCGTAAGACCCCCCAGATTCCTGGCTTGATTTCAGTAGTAACTCATGAGGACAATGTTTCTATAAAATACCCCCTCATTGATGGACTGGCAGCCTTGGATTTGGTACCCTGAGGTAGCCTTGTACGCCCCGTGAACTGTAGAGAGTTATTACAGCCAACCCTATACATAAATCCCACCGAGTTCACGGCCCCGGTAGCTTCACTGGGCCCTCTAATGGATCGTGGTTTGTGAACACCCCGGCTATGATAAGTTCAGTGAACTCATGAGAGTTACAGAGACCATTCACATGAGACCCAACTCCAACTACTTATGAGTCTAAAAAACTATATTGCTCCACTACTCAAGAGCTTAAACTATGTGGCTATCTAACTAGACCAAAACCTAGTTCCGCCTACCATAACAAAATCATATAGGAAATCCCATACTAACAATCATGATAAGCTACAATGAAATATAACATGCCATTAAATGATAGCATGAGTAAATATACTTGGAATAAGCTGCAATCTAAATAAAGAAAAAAAAAAAGGAACTTTCAAAGAAACCATTATCTCAAAACATTGTAATGCATTAATATATCTTGCAATTTAAGAAAAAGTTACATGTGATCACAAAAGGAAAAGAAAATAGAACAAAGTTTTTATAGTTCTTCCATCATGCCTAACGTTGCCAAATATTTCTACAAGTCTTCTTTGAGTTGAACCTGAGCCCAATATGTTTTGATTTAGCCTAAAAAATTATCTTTGCATGATCTAGAACATTGGCTAACTTCCTCTCTAAAGAGGTGATTAGTTCTTCATTTTTAATCAGCTCAAATCGTTTAGTATCGGCGGAAAGAAGATTGGTCTGCATCTTCTCTTGGATCTTCTTTATATTCAACTCCTCTTCCCAATCCGTCTCCAATTGTAGAATTTCTTTCTTCGAAAGAGCAATCTAATTCTGGATAGCTATTCTATTGTCAGTAGAAGCTTTCAGCTGCTCTTGGAGGGATAAATGCTCCTGATCATATTTGGAGACGATAGAAGCAATTTGAGAAGCCTTCTCCTTAGAAGATGCTAGTTGCCTCCCATATTCTAGAATCTCCGGAGCGACAACCACGTTCTCTGCAGATTGTAAAATAGTTACTGAATCATGAAATCTCAAGAGAGAGTCACGTAAAGGAGAAACATTGATCTTCGCTATCTTTGCAGCACTGTCTAAGACCTCTATAGCAATATTCAGATCTGACCATTGATCATGGTCTTTGAACATGTGAACAGTTGCTGACATGGAATTTCTCATTAATGTCAGTTTATATACAAGGACTTTCTCGAAAGATAACATATCGGATACTGTGACAACAGAACTGGAGCTAGTTGTGCCACTTCGGGGAGGATTTCCTGCGAAATAAAGGAAGTTGTAATAAAAATCATGAAAGTCAATGAAATAAGAGCACGTGTAAAGAAAGAGACAAATATACCTTCTACAAGAATCTGACCAGTAGGAGAGCGTGTTTCTCTAATGGAAGAAGGACCAGGCCCCATTATATCAGCAAAAGAAGGGGCTCTAACCTCAGTGCTTGAATCAATGGTTGCAAGAGTTGGTAGGTCAGTGGGCTCCACTGGAAAAATGATTTCCGTGGTTCACAAATCCAGCCCATCCACTATGTGTGTCCCACTTGGTTAAGGGGTCAGATAAAGTTTCAGATGCATCCAAATTTTAGATGGGCCCCAGCAAATGCTTTTATACGATTTAGCATGCCTTCACATGATTTTAGATGGTGTGGGCCACCTGAGTTTTGTGTACGGCTGATTTTTGGGGACACCCCATTTTTAAAGGAGACCCATCAAATGCATTGTGTAGATGCTCCACATACATCATGGTGGGCCTGTGGTGGGGCCCACCATCCCTGCCTATCTCATAAGCAGCGAGATGCTACTTGCTGCAGCGTCCAGCTCGTTGCTATTTTTTTATGTGGTTTTTCATAGGTGGGGCCCACCTCAGGACAATCCACTCCAACTATTGGTCTCTCCGGCTCTTAACAGGTCTAACGAGTCCAATATACAATATTTTTCGATGTATAGAAACATCACAGCGGGCGCTTACAGTTTATATCGCTAATACCACTGTTTTCTACAATATGACCTACCTGATATTTGGATTAGCCTCATTTTTCGTGCTCAACGCCTAAAATGAGCTGGGAAATTGGATGGACTCTGTGGATCAAATACATACAACATAGAGGGGAAGCGTTGTGGTCCCACTGCCCCTCCCTACTACCCACCTGCTAGGACACTGCCTGCTGCAGCGTCCCCTGGACACTGGCAGCAGCGTCCATCAACCTTGGCAGCACTCACGCTGTAGTGGGATTTCACCACCTATGTGGGCCCACTTGATGGACGACATGGATGGTCCACTGGATGGACAGTGTGGATAAAACACATACCACAAGGTGGGCCATCATACAAGGGAAAGAGAGAGAGAGAGAGAGAGAGAGAGAGAGAGAGAGGGAAATGTGTGGAGGGGAGGGTTCTGCCACTATGAGCCCTCCCTAAAAATACAATACATACATAATCTTGGGTCCCGATTCTTCTGGGCCCACAAATATAAACCAATGGTGGAAATCCCTTTCCCACCAACAAATGCAAGGTCTAGATGACCTTCTTAAAATGGAAATCAAAATAAACATCATGATGGGGACCATGGAGAATGGCCCCATCATGGAACTCATATATGCATCATGTTGGGCCATTGGCCACACCTAGGGCCCAAAATGGGGTCCCTACCATCAACCGGTAGGCCCCACTTGTCCCATAAACAAATCATCATCTAAACCTAGATTCACCCACCTATGGTCTTCTTCTTTAGCTCCATGGAATCCTTGGCTTCTAAGCTCTCTCTTTAATGGAGGATGATGAAGATTGAAGGGTTGGATGGTGAGATTTGGGGGTAGGAAAGTGGGCCTTGATCTTGGGTTCTTTCTCTCCTTAGAATTTTCTCTCTTGGTTGCTTGGGATTTGGGTAGAGAAATGGGATGGGATGAAGTGAAGTATGGGAGAGAGGGATGGTGTTGTGTAAGGAGTGATATGAGAGGCATGGGTTATGTTGACTTTTGGGGGCATGAGGTGGCATGGGGTATGGGTTGCCTTACATTGTTGGTAAGAGAGGGATGGACTAGGTACGGGTTGTACTTGACTTGAACTTGATTGATTGATGTGATAGATTGGGTAGAGATTCTCTCCAGATTTGTAATGTGCGGCGTTTCCTCGAAATATACGCGGGCCTACTACTTCTAGCCTGGGTATCGCATCGGTGCGCAAGACGCGGCGTTGGAACCGCCGCGATGGCGCCGTCGCTAGAATACAAGTCTCGAGTCAAGTCGACTCAGATCTATGGCATACGACTTAGGGTCACGCGCAAATACTATCTATAGGTCGCTGGTCACGGGGATTCGACGGGGAGGATTGCTGGTGTCACGCCCAAAACTCGGAAACAGGGCTCACGAAATTCCCAATTGCCGAATCCGGTGCCGATAGCCTCCATAGTACCCCATTCTCTGCTCCCAGTGCTCATACGCCAGGATTTCGATCCTGGGATCCTACAAGGAAGATTTTTCAATGTACATTTAACTCGTAAGAAGCATAACCACAAGTTTACCCAAATCACAAAGGCAACATCATCATCACGTATCCACAAATATAAACATTTTAATATAGTACAGAAAGGAAAATACATATATCGATAATCAAAGCTCCAGAAGACAGCTGCACGCTCCAAGCTCAACACTGCTGCGACCTAACGCCACTTGCACACATCTATCGTGCATAAGCTTATAGAAAGCTTAGAGGGTGGTGAAAGTGTGTGCGATGCACGTGCCAAGCATATAGATATCAGAGTAAGCGAAAATACTGACAATTTATAAATATCATCAGCCTTATCCAGGCTATGCGATGCAAAAATATAAACCAATATCATATACTAAGGAAGTAATGTAGATCAACTATGCAATGCGGAGTCATAGAAAGCCAAATATCAAATACCGAGTCCACGAATACCGCTAACCTTAATCAGGTTATGCAATATAGAAGCTCAGTAAACCAAATATGTTGAGGATGCAATGCAATATGTGGTGTGAATGAAATGACCAAGCTAGAGTGTGAAGTCGGGATGATAGTACGTAGAATCGAAGGCTACGGGGTCCACCACAAGGGATTGCTATCCAAACCAGTCTCCTACCTAATTTGGATAGTCAGACTCAATGTGGTAAACTCTTGATCTCAGGTTAGTCACGTGCCCCAACCGAAATCCTGGCCATTACGAAGGTACACGTAACAAATAGTTGCGCACCATCAGCCCGAGTGGATTATGAATGAATGAGTATGCAACTCCTGCTCACTAAGTCCACATATCAGAACCGTACATCTCTGGGATCATCACCGGGGTATATTACACTCTACGCCAGCTTGCTGCCCCTATCTGAGCGAACAACTAGGTAAGTGGAAGAGACCTCACTATCTGCCTGCCAATATCGGGTCCGACTCATCGATAGCGGACCCATTCCTCAAGCTGGTCAAACACAACCTAGATATTGCCCCCTCACTCAGGCGGGTAAGGTCACCCCCTCCCAACCGACCACGACATAGTGGGAAACGCAGCCTACTGGTATACGGCCCTCATGCGCTCATATATATCCACTCGATCCAAACGTTGGGGTGTCTCCTGGCCACAGAGGTTTAGGGACTTTCACCCACGGACATCCAACGTGCCCAGATGCTCGAACCAAACATTTTTTATGTCCCATCTGGCCATCCACGACATGCCTGTGGAGCCACAGTCCTGATATCGCTGGAGCGTACAATAGTCATATCACAAAATGCAAGATGCATGAGTCATACAGTCCAATCATGCATCAATCCTGCGCATACCATGCGCTCATATGGGACAACCTCCGCCTATCAGCGAGTCTCATAACAACCTGCCCAATGACATATGTAATGGTCAATCACATCTCATGTAGATGATGTGTATGGGCATGTATCATGATGTTATGTTGTCACATACTCATAATCGGTATCAATAACCGGCACCGATAATCAACATTGATAATCGGCATCGACAATCGGCCTCGTTAATTGGCCTCGATAATCGGCCTCGACAATCGGAATCGGCCTCGATAATCGGCCTCGACAATCGGAATCGGCCTCGATATCCGACCTCGGCAATCGGCCTTGACAATCGGAATCGGTCTCGATAATCAGAATCGGCCTCTATAATCAGAATCGGCCTGATTAATCAGAATCGGCCTCGACAATCAGAATCGCCCTCGATGATTGGCCTCGACAACCGGAATTGGCCTCGATATCCGGCCTCGATGAGAATGGGCTAAACAAGGCCTAAGGGAAGGTTACAATGTAGACATTCAACCATCATTGCCCATCAATGTGGCCATTTAACCAACATTGCTCCCAAGGAGTAGCCCTCATAGGGCCAAACATATAGTAGGCCCATGGCCTCACACAAGAGCCTAATATACATCACCATGGGCCTCACTCCAGGGCTTAATACACATCACGATGGGTCACATCCATGGGCCTCTCATACATCATATGGACCACATGTACATCACAATGGGCCGCTTATACGAGCCTAATATACATCATAATGGGCCTTAACCCAAGGGCCCCAAATACATCTCAATGGATCTCAACCATGGGCCCCAAATACATCACAATGGGCCTCAACCCATGGGCCCCAAATACATCACAATGGGCTGCACCAAATGGGCCGCATATACATCAAGATGGGCTGCAACAATGGGCCGCACCATCTACACCATTCATCTATTTTTAGAAATCATTTTAGAGTATTATCTAAAAATGAATCATATCAAGAGATCATCTGGACCATACCACAAATAAAGTGGTGATAAGGATCAAAGATCATTTGGACCACATCACAAATAGTAGTGGAGATAGTGATTTTCACTATACAAAAATTTCACAGGGGCCACCATAATGTGTATTTTCCATCCAGTCTGTTCATAAGATCACAAAGACCTGAACCAACAGGAAAAACAAATATCATATTGGTCCAAAACTTCTGTGACCCAAAAGGGTTTTAATGGTAGATGTTCAATCCCCTGCTGTTTGTAGTGTGGACCACATGATAGTTAGATCTGTCTTATTTTTAATCTCAATCCTTAAGACAATCTCACCAAATGGATGGACGGTTTAGATGTAACACCTACATCATGGGAGGTCCCACCGTCCCATCTGGACGGTGGCTGGGATACACACGCAGCCAGATCCACACCCATCGTCCCATGGATTGGACAGTGTGGATGTAATACATCATTACAAGTTGGGCCCCACATGCTGTCATGGTGGGGTCCACGTCTAATAGATGGATGGTAGGGATGTAACATATACTTCGTGTGGGTCCCACACACAATACAGTATGCCCTACATGGCACCGTCCAGATGGACGGTGCTAATGTAGAATACATGCATTAAAGGTGGGTCCCATGTGGGGCCCATCAGATATAATATATAATATATATTATATTATATATTATATATATATATATAATATTATATATGGTCCAGCGTCCAGTGGGGTTTGGATGTCCGTCTAACGGATGGTCTGGATTACGTCCCTCCAGATAGGGCCCCACATGGCACCATCCAGATGGACGGTGCTGATATATGACATAAGCATAGAGGTGGGTCCACATGTGTGGCCCACCAACGGCTTTGAATCAAGCTGATCTTTGTGTTCTTCCTTCATCAAGGCCTATCCATACGGACAGGCAGCAGGGTGGGCCCCACAAGTGGACTGTGGTGTGGTCCACTAAATGGACAACATGGATAAAATATGCAAACCATCGGGTGGGCCATCAAAAATGAAAGAGAGAGAGAGAGAGAGAGAGAGAGAGAGAGAGAGAGAAACGATGAGAGGGAGGGGGGCTGCCACTATGGGCCCCTCATAAGATTACAACACATACATCAAATTGGGCCCCATCACGGCCATCGAATTGAAAATTAATGGTAAATCACCCACCTTTGATCATGGACTTCTCTTTCCACCGATGCATTCTAGAGCTCCAAGGGATGCATTTCAACGGTTGAGATGATCTTTGGAGGGTGGGATTGGATGGTAGGAAGGTGGGTCACACTAGCTTCTCTCCCATGGAGCTAGCTTGGACGGTTGCTCCTGGGAGCTTGGGAGGAAAATGAGAGAGAAATGAGAGAGAGATGTGATGTAAAGAGAGAGAGGGGGATGGGTGAGAGTGATGGAGTGATGGGGAGTGAGTGAGGGGTGTACTTGATAGGTGAGGGTTGTAAGAGAGAGAGTTGGCTTTGGGGATGGTGTTGTACTTGACATTTGATATGTGATGTGTACTTGATTGATGGGATATATTCTTTTGGGATTTGCAACGCGCAACATTTTTCTTGAATTGAACGCAGGCCCACATCTCCTGGCCAGGGTATCGCATCGGCGAGTGAGACACAGTGTTGGAACCACGGTGACGACGCGATTGCAATGATACAAGTCTCGGGCAGAACCGACTCAAATCGACAGGATGCAACTCAGGGTCGCACGTAAATGATATCTACGGGTTGTGAGTCGCTGGAATTCGACCGGGAAGACCACAGAAGCCTACGGAAAGGTACGATTTAGGATACGGGCCTCACAGCGGGAGTCTAAGGAATGGTACGGATTAAGATACAGGCCTTACACTTTATCAACCATGGTATCCTCAACGATGATATCATCCGCTGATGTCTATTTCACCTTCTTCCAGATCATCTTCCATAAAGGAGTTGTTGTTAGTGGATGATGTCTCTTCTTCTTCCTCCCCTGACGATGAAGTGCTTGATTCCGATTCCTCAACAACTATTTGCTTCCCCTTCTCAAAAGAACTTGCCCTACCAGTCACCTCACGTTCTTCTGAAATTGGAAGAACTGGAGAAGTATTTCCTTCATTTTGTTGAGATAATGGAGTTTGAGAATGCATTCAAGACTGAGTCATCGGAGGGGAAGGACTTGGGTGAACTGGTTGAGGGATGGGTGATGAAATCAGAGGAACAATATTATCTTCTATATTCTCTCCCTGCTTCTTGAACAGAAGAAGGAAGAGCAATAGCCGGTGAAGGAGACGTTTCTACAGTGACATCATCAGCAACTTCGGTGTGGCACTTCCGAGATGATTTTACAAAATCCATAAGATTCCATGGGCCATCTAGCCTTCCAAAGTATTTGCTGGTTTTATCTCGCGGATGGGTTCCTCCAGTGATATCTTTCGGCAAAGTTGACCTGCAAATAGGGCACGATTTCTTTCTATTATATACCCGATGCCTTGATCAAGCTTATGACCTTTTAGCTTTGGGGGAGAAATCCACACTAGGTGATCCATAGGGAGGCATTGGTGGACTAAATGAAATTGGTGTGACCACCACCTCGACCAGCTGTATGATGATCGAACAATATAATTACTATAGGCTATCATGAAATGGGAGTCAATAAGACTAGCCAATAACTACTTCTAAAGTAGTGCCCAGTTATATGGGCCCACACCTTCTCATCCTGCGGGTCACAACTCCACAATCTTCAAGAACCGTTTGATCATAGTCGAACTGACAAGCAAATCTACTCAGGTAGTAAGGCTCCCGCCAAAACTTTGTCCCCTCTCTTAATGGGAGATTGGAAGATCGAATAGAGATATAAAATGCTTGTTCGCCTAAAGAGAGGGATTTGGTGTCCACCATGTCCGTGTCTTCAGTATGACAAGGCAAGCAAAACTGAAAGAAGTCAATGTTGTCAGTCGCCAGTATTTTATTGACCACGCAGTCGTAAGTTCTCTTGGTCATTGCTCTCTTCTGAAAAAATCGAGGGAGGTGCGAAGGATTCACGTATACTTTTTTTGGAGTATCAAAGGTCCATGGAAAGTAGACCCCTAACCATCCGGTGAAATAATGCCAAGGGGCATAAGTGGAAGATGCTCCAACTGCAGGGCTCTTAACGTGAGTCGCTACCTCTCCAAGAGCCTTATATATAGAACAAAGGACAGGTGGAGCTAGTGAATATTTGTGGCCTTCCACCATAGCCTCGGCAGCCATGAACAACGTGGGTCGTACCGCATCAGCCCACTTCGAACTCGAAAGGACAACTAAACTGAGCCAATAGGCCAAAAAGGCCACAAGTTCACCATGAGCACTATACTCTGGACGACCTCTCATCCTTTGGCGGAGGTTTGTCAGGTCCTTGGATTGGCAGCCCTAGAAGCTGTAAAAGAATGATGAATATGATAAGAATACAGAGGATATGTCATGCATATACGATGAAAAAATGGTGAAATGAAGTTTAAATATAACTTACCGAAGGCCCTTGGAGAAATGAGCAAGCTATTGGAGGGGGGATATTTTATGAATATCCGGAAACTTGGACATTTCTCTGAATAACTCAGTAGTGGTGTCTGAAATAGAAGCTTCTCGACCAGAGGGGGAGAAATATGAGAATTCTTCATTGGTTGGCACGAATTTGTCAAAGAATCACCCTGTTAATGGAAGGTCGGCCATCCTGTGAAGGTCCCATAGAGTGATGCTAACTTTGCTAATTGGGGGATGGAAGTAATTTGTGATCAGACACCAATAATTCAAGAAACCTTTCAACACCATAGTATCTTTACAGAAGTATTTTGATGTGACCTCTATGGCGTTGTATAAGCCAATCTCTATCAGAGTCGGGGCATGCTCTGTCAAGATCGCTTGCGCCCATTCAGAATAGTGAGAGTGAGAAGACAGAAAACTCCGAGTTTTGAATTCTTCGTTGTCCCATAAAGAATTATGGTCCTGGAATCATTGTTAGAGTGTCTCATAGAAATAAGTCAAAAATAGAACATAAGGATCATAAGAAGAGACAAGAAATCTCATCAGATGACACCGGCTATCCTCTGTTTCAATCCTTTGGCAAACAGAGTGCCTTCCAAGATCTGTGATTCTTTCTGTATCCAGTTTGTAGTAAACATAAGTTTGTCTTGACTCATTTGGTCAGTTGGTTCACTGTGAAGGATAGACTGATGACAGTGAAGGTTTAAAGGGATAATGACCATCTGTTCTCTAAAGGGGCTTTGGAACTTCATGATGCCTTGCTTGGCTCGTATACTGTCCCAAGAGTTTTCGAGCTTCTTCTTACTATGTTCCTTTATCTTCTCTTGCTGGAGGTCTTTGGTTGTTTGTGCGAAGGTTGGCCGTCGATTTCAGCCACTCTTCCCAGTCAACGTCGCGACCATGGCGGGGCGGTCTTTCTATATCTCCTATTATAATCACATTGTTGATCGGAGTGGATGATGCATTGATACGATCGATGAAATCGTAAGTCGGAAAAATGGGTTCCTTTATGTAAGTCGAATACTTGCTGGTTATTTTTATTCTCTTCTTCTTGGGATGGTCTTGTTGAGAAGGGGGTGGTGGCGAAGGTTCAGGTACTTGAGAAGGAGATGATGGATTTGGCAGTTCAGGATGGGAAGGATGAGACGTGGGTTCTTCTATCAAGCGGTAAGTCCTCTTGGTTCAAGCCATATCGGACTTAAGATTAACAAAGTTTCAAGAAGTGAGAAGAAGTTTCCAGACTTCGAAGAATTTCCAAGACTTGGAAGAATTTTGGGACTTAGAGAATTTTTGCCCAAAACAGATGGTGTTGCGCGGAGATATTGCGCACAAAGAGAAGTGTTGCACGGAGGGTTATAGCACGCAGAAACAAAGTATTGCATGGAAGATTGCGTGCAAGAACAGAAGTATTGCGCGGAAGTTGCGCACAAGGACAGAAGCGTTGCGCGGGGGATGATTGTTTCACAAAAGTGACTTAACCAGGATTTTGAGAAGTGAGGAATGAGGGAGTAAGGCCGGTATTTATAGAAGGTTGGACCTGACGAGTGTTGCGTGGGACCTGATTAAACATTGCGTGGGCCTCCGCAACGAGATGAAATCATGAACGAATGATTGATGTTAATCCTATCTTTGTTCTAAAGAAGAGAACAAATAAAGGATCAAGGGGGCATCTGTTGGAGCGTAAAAAATGATGAAACAACGTGAAGAGATCTAATACAAAGAAGAAGATAAAAAATGGAATAATAAGTGTTGCGTGTGACCACACAACGAATAGTGGTTGCGCGGGACCGTGCAACATTGGCAAGATGGAAAGTTGTTGCGTGCCGCATAGAGGACGTGTTGTGTAAGGTGGGCCCCATGGCACAAAATTCAAGATCTCACATGTGCAAAGGCCTATAAATACCTAACTACCCCCCTCATTCGAACAGAAGAGTCAGGGCTCTTGAGAAGAAGACCTCCGAGTACCCTTGACAGGTACTTGAAGAAGGAAGAAGAAGTAACAAGTAGTGGGCCAGGCCCATTACGCTAGACCGCGCAACAAAGTCTTGTTACGATGGCACGTGCAACAAGACTTTGTTGCATGAGAATGATGAATGTTGTGTATATGCTGCCGAATTTTCTGAACTCCTACAAGTTTCCTTGGAATCCAGTATTCTTATACAAGAAGCTGTTATTCTATATGAGTTGAAGGAGAGAATGAAAGATGTTCAGATCCGCACAACACTCCTCTATTGAGATGAATGCATCACAAGCCGAAATGCTGCCGGAATTGATATTCGAACTTATTAAATTCTTATATTCTACAATTTTGTATATTTATTTTGGAATCAAGGGATAAACAAGGATGTAAATGAATCCAGAATCAATAAGACATTGTGATGATTGTTCTTTCATTCATTCTTTGTTATTATTGAATAAGATAATTCTTTAAATCAAATACATTCGTTTCTTGTCGAACAATGACAATGGATGCCCCCTTTGAAACTTTAAAGACACGATCAAAGCCGGTGAATTTGTACTAAAGCGCCTCGAGTGTCAAGCTCTTCCTCATATCAAGAACGTGTCTCAACTTAGTTAAGGTACACTACATGCCATCAAACATCTTGATGTGCACCAATCCAACACTCACGACATTACAGGTGTTATCATTTCTCATAAATACATGGCAACCATCGCACTCCCTTAGAATTCTGACAATCCTTCTTCATGTGCCCAGACATCCCACAATTCCAACACTTCAACTTGCCTTTGTCATTACCCTTGGTTTGGACCTAAATCTTGAATATCCATTATCTCGTTCAAAATTTTCCCTCCTCGTAAGCAGTACATCTGTAGAAGCACCCATGTCACTACTTTTCTTTTGCATCGCCTTCAACTGAAGGGTTGAGATAATGGTAACGACGCTAATGGTTGATTTACCAGTGCGCAACGAGTCCTTCAACGACTCATACGAAGCTAGAAGAGAATTCAGCAGGATGCATGACTGATCCTCATCTTTCATCGTTTCTTCCACATCTCTGATACCACTTGTTGAGGAATTGCGGAAGCACACAGTGATGAATCAAGCAAAGTATTCCAATCACACAATCAAGTCTAATCACAAACACTCATAATTTAATGTGGAAAAACCGTTGTAAGAAAAACCACAACAAAAGGCAACAGTAATGCACTATGAAATAAAAAAATTTTATGAGATAGAGATTACCCAATTCAAACAAGCCTCGAATCTCCCCAAAATATACCATTTGATACCCTTAGGAACGAATTTAGAAAACCTAGAACACCTCTCTATGTACCCAAATCCCGATTACACCCATATATATAGCCTTTATGAAAATCACAATCGAAATCGGAAACAAACCCTGCACATATGCAATTCTATGCGCACTCGATGACACCTTCAATAGGATTTCAATGACATCGACAAACTGTCGATAGCATCAAACTCCTTCAATGGCATCAAAATAACACTAAAACATTCCAGCAATAAAACGTGAATTTTCCAGATTTTTCCGATGGCATCGAGCACTAGTTCTATGACATCAAAATTTGCTCGATGGCATCGACTGACTACGTTGCTCACAGATTTAAGACATCAACAACATATCATACCAGCGACCTGCATGTCCACATATTTGACAACTCCATTGAGGACTTCCAAAGGTGACTCAAAGGCTTTACGCAACTCGATTCATATTTAATAATTAAAAATTTAAAAGTTAGTGTAAGATTAGGTATTTAACATATTTAAATTAAGTAATATAAAATGCACAAGTTATTATCAAATTAGTCATTGTTCTGTTGGTTGAGCTCATCTTCCCTCGAGCAAGGATAGGATCATGTGTTTAATTCTCCAATTCCTTGATACCAAATGACAAAGTAAATCCACCCAAATCTCTCCCTTTCATCAGGCCTTTTTCATTTGACATGATGTACTTTCATAATGTCGTGGATCAGAGGAGCTTCATTCGGGGAAATGCTCGCCTCACCCTTGGTAACTGGAAGGTGTTCGTCGTCCCAACACCACAGCTCGCATCAAGCCCTGATGGCTGGTGCCTAGTAAGAGACTGTGAACCATGTCGAGTGTTGAAGATGACTATTGCCATTCATGAACACGAATATATGACTCACCAATTCAAATTAGTTTGAGGTGGGGGCATAGTCTGAATACCTGAAAACTCGACGCAACTTGACTTGATATTTAGTAATTAAAATTTTATTTTAAAAATAGTGCTAGGATTAGATATTTAACATATTTAAAATAAGTAATATAAAATGCAAAATATTTAATTAAACTAATCAATGTTGTGTGCTGATTAAGTTCATCCTCACTCTAGAAGAGGTCGGGTTTGATTACCTCCCTCCCAATTACATTACTTTTTTAAAAATTCAAATTGCGACTCACCAGAGTCAAACTCACCAGGTGACTCGAGTGGTCAAGTTGACCTGACGGATCATCACGAGCCACGATCAAGTCAAACCGAGAACTGAGCTTCTAGTGACTCGCTCAAAACCTGACTCTTCTGTGACTCAGCCAAGTTTCGAGTCAACCAAGTGAGTTTTAGAACTTGGGTAGGGTCTGCTAACCTTTCCTTTTAAGGAGAAATGTACTTGAAAAATCCACTACATCAAATTGGTGAATTTACTAAGGCAGATAGCCCTGTCGATAGGCACCCTGACGGCCTGAAAAGCTACTACTGTACTTGATCAACCTGCAAGTCTCTGATTATCCATACAAAACAAGAATTGCACTACAAAAGTGTTTGTTTTTTTTTTTTTTTTTTTTTTGGGGGGGGGGAGGGGGGGGATGATTTTTCATTATCCTGTGCAATGACAAAATCAAATTCCAAAAGTAACCCATTCGATCCTTCCCAATGAAAATGGAAGATCAACTGCCCACACACACACATAATAATTTATGTTTTTTTAAGAGCACTTCTATAAAGAAAAAGAAAAAAAAGCATCGAGGGCTCAAGTTATCGAGTCAAAGGCTACTATGGCTGTTGACTGAGCACAAGGAACGATTTAGTGAAGATATGTTGTATGCTCACCAAGACTATCTCCGGTTGGCTCCTGTTCCCAGTTTGTACAAATTAGGACCCATGTTTCAATGCTCCAAAACCATTGATGCGATGGGACTCATTGTGGTGCCTAAGTACCAACCTCAAATGATAGCCCAAATATAGACGTCAGGCCACATTAATCAACAAAAATAAATAAATAAATAAAATGGCAATATTTTTTTCAATGACTTAGGTCTCCCAATCTCATAAACATTTACTGCATGGAGCATGTCAGGCCCATCATATCAACTGTTTGGATGACTGAACCATGGATCCCACATTTAAAAACTAGAAACCTGAGCTGACTGGAATGTAGTAATTCTCAGGTGGAACATTGTATAATACCTCGATGCTATGACACCCCTATTCAGGACATCATCAGGAAGGCCCGCGATTGGTGGGCATTATATGTTTCTGCTTCAACTATGAAATGATGACGTATTATCATTTGGCACTACTATAACGACTCATAGTCCACTTGAGAGGGTATCTATTCGCAATCCTCGACCAAACTATGACTGACGTTCCTTCATTCAAAACAGGCAAAACTTGAAAAAAAAAAAAAAAAAAAAAAAAAAAGAAAAACAAAATAATAATAAGAAGAGGAAAACGTAAAAGCTCCAGCGTAGCATGATTGCACATGAAAGAGTCCATCACCTCACATGTTCAATCATTGAAAGCATTTGGTGCAGATATCCTCCCCTTCAAATCCGATGTGGAGGCAGACCTCCCAATAAGAGGGCCTTCTTTGTCACCGGCATTCTTTATTTTCGAGGAAGTTAATAGAGGAGGCGGATTCTGAATGTTCTTGCCGGCCCAAGGATGGCATTCTGTTTGGTGTGATGGTCTCTTTGGTAGAGAGGAGATGATGGGCGATAGGGATGGAACTGGGCTCCCATCAAGAATGCCCAGCTTTACACCAGAAGATGTGCTTCCTGTGCTGCTACCCATTTCTTGGCTGTGCATGCTGGCCGTTGGACTCTTCTCTTTCTCCTGTATGATTACCAAATACGATTAAATCAAATATAGCATGGTTAGGTTATGCCTCAAACATTGAAATACGGACAATGTAGTTCAAGCTAGCTATCCTTTCTAAGGCACCATCTAGAAAGGGGCACTGATGCCAATTGCACCCTATTTAAGCAGCGCCCACTTTGAGTTGGTAAAATGTGTTTGTTTGGAAATTGCATAACGCCCGTTCCACAGGGAACAGAACAGAGAAAGTCATCAAACCGTCCAAAATGTCCAGTGAGATCATCTCTTCTACAAGAAACACAGCAGCCATTTGGACCATAGCCATTATGCTTGATGAAAATTTAGTAACAGTCGGACACATCCATAAATGTAATAGAAGTCCTTACGCTTCCTTACCAGTAGCTTGCCCAGAGCCTATTTAGGCATGAATGACAATAGAACCATTCATTAGCAAAGCAAAGAACATAACTAACATTTGTTATGGAAAAGAACAAGATGAAAGTTTCATGTAGGATTCAAACACTACTTGAGGAAAAATAATTGGCGAGAATTAGGAAGGGCCTCTTATTTTTCCATTTTGAGGATAAACTGTCAAGGGAAGGTTTAATGAAAGTAAGAAAGCCAGAGCAACTTGGTTCAACCTACCAATCATATCTTGGAGGCCAGAACCAATTTACATGTTTATAGGATAAGCTTAATGTATAAATCAATGTGTGGGCTACCATGATGTTCTAAGACATCAAATCATCGATCGGTGGACCCCCTAGTGTTCTCCTTGGATCCCAAAAGTTTGGCTGATAGAAAACTCAAGTAGGCGAGACCAATGTTCAAAAAATCAGTATCGCGTTACGTATTGCATTATTGGGATATGGATACGTATCAGTTATCACATGGGATATATCGGTTGTATCGTGTAATGTATCGCTATTGTTGGAAACATGGGGAAATTGATCGAATTTTTCAATGAAACTTCGGTGATTGTTAAAAAAGACATCAATACACATTTATAAATTAAAACATTACAAAAAACAAGTAAACATAATAGGTTTTCTTTGTATTGGGGTCCTAATCTATGCGTTGTCTAACTGAATTGATGCAAGTATATTCAATGTCTATTCATATAATTTATAAATGTAAGAAGACGTGTGGAAACACAAGCAATACACTCAAAAGCAAAAGAAGAATCACTAGATTAGGTTACATACATATTTGATTTGATGTTTGGACACAGATTGCAAATGATTTGCAAGAAATTAGGAAATTTTGATTTATTTTTTTTTTCAATTTTCCGCAACTCGACCCATCTCCTCCAAATCTCGAAATTGAAGCTCCCAATCCATGATTTTTCATGTTTTGCATGAAAAATCATAGATTTGTAACAATTTGATACTAATTTAACATGATTTACAAAAAAAATAAAAGGACTGAAATTTGAAAATGCTCACCAGATCGAACATGCGGGATATATCGCACTACTTGTGCATTTCGTATCGCACTGGTGGGATACAAGATATATCATGGGATATATCGGCCGATACCGTCGATATTTAAAACACTAGGCGAGACAATGTACAATCATGCGTAAAACCTCTAAAATCACGTGTTGTGGGCCAGCTGAGTTTTGGAATGGCCTGATTTATTAGGTGTATTCATCCTGGTTGGATGCATCTTCTAAATGGATTAGATGGCATATGTAAAAAACATTAGGCCCAACGTACAATCTGGGAGGTTTTAATGGTGGGAGTCTCCATCCCAGCTGTTCACCTTTGGTGTCGCCCACCTGAGTTTTGGATCGCCTAGATCTTTAGGCACCAAGGAGAGATTTAGGGGTGCCACTAGCAGGTTTTTTCGGAAAACTCCATCTATTCTGGTGTGGATGGTAGGCAGGCCTATATTTCTTGGTTTCAATAGGACTCCTTACGAGCGTTGTTTCTATCTACTATTATCTAAAAATAATCAAGTTATTAATGATTGGATAAAACCAAGAAATAACCCCTCACATGCGAAATTATAGAAGATCTGTGACTCGATTGGTGAAATGGTATCTCTCTCCAAAAAACATGTTTTTTTTTTTACCGACGCACTGAGAAAATATTTTGTTGCGAATGAACAAGATACTGAGGAATTGTCCATATGTAAGATCATAATTAATGATACGGGTCTTTTCCACATAAAAAGGGAATCTTTTGTTACAATAGAACCAGAAGTGATGTGCATGATTTAAGAATCGAAGTCGATTTGCTTTATAAAAAGAAGGATTGGGTGTTATTAAAACATGACTGTAGGCCCCACATGTCTTTTGTATGCTAAGCTTATCCTAGAAATGCTTCTATTGGATCTCGCCTCCATATATTGCACTACTCACCTAGATTCTCAATTATACAGCAAGCATTGTCAGCAGTAGGATACATGTCATAAGCAGAGGCAGATTCCGATGGTCCCATTTGTTCCCAAGGACTTCTCTACAGTTCATCTCATCATATTGTTGTGTTAATGGTTTTGTGGTCACCATCTTCAATGGAAAAGGTTAATCAGATTCAGGTTACTCCCTTCCCCTGCGTCCCAGGCCTCCACATAATATGTAATGTGTTTTGCTGCTCATCTTACTCCACCTTTGAATCATGTACATCTACGGTACAGAGGTTTGAAATTCTCCTCTTCTTTTTTTTCATGGTTCAAAAAACATTGCAACACCTATTATAATGGTCGTTGGAATGGGGGCATAACTTCATGTTATGCAATACAAAACGTGTGTGAATAATGCCCTTTGTTTTCTCAATAACAAACAACGTATAATGGAACAATGGCCGTTTTCTCACTGAAATGTTACAAATAAAATTAAGTGGAAAATCACACGTACCCCCTTCATGGGTATGTCAGTCTTGTGCCCAAAGCTTAAATGTCACATGGGCCAGTACTTTCATTGCTCTGTCCATTCTTTCATAGGTGGTTAGCATCATCTAACCAGACTCTTCCATGAACTAATAAGTAAGCCATGTTCTGGTTAATCGAATAGATTTTCAATACGATGATCTGATGAGGACATCACATCATGTACACCTTTGCGTACGTATCAAAGGAGGAGGTGAGCCGCCCAAATTTCTCTGTGGTTAAGCGAGTATCCATGTTGAAGACCCATGTGCATGTGTGAGCATCTGGAAGACCCCACACTCGGAAAATTGTACATGAGTTGCTTTATGGAGCGAATTGGACCGTTGGATTTGAGGTATGTGATGATCGGGCCGTTGGATCACATAGATTACATGATCGGGCCGTTAATAATCAACCATTCTCATAATCATAGACATATTTATGTTTTAGGATTTATTTTATGATTGATTTATGGTTTGGACACCTTATGAGTGGTTTTATTTTATTTTTCATTAGACTAAGATTATTTTGGTTAAAAGTCATTAAACAAGGTCTATTTTGTAATTTTTAAAAGTCTTGGGACTATGTATAGAGGGGGGGGGGGGGGGGGGGGGGGGGTGTTGATGTCCTTAATGTTTGGTTTTGTTTATGAAAAAAAAAAGGAGAACTCTCTTGTTTTCTCACTAATCTACATGTGATGTGAGAGTATGTTTCATGTGACTTGGAAGGAAGATCAATGCGAGGCCTATCTTCATCAATGGAAGTGTGAGGCTTCTCTATCCCCACACTCATTTCTCTTCATCAACAATTGAAGTATTTCTTCGAGTTTCGTCTTTTCTTCTTTCTCCTTTCTCCAAAATCCATCAACAACCTTCTGATTCTTCCCTTTAACACTTTTCTCGACAAGCCAAACCTTAGAACCTAAAACCCAACCCTACTTAGCCCACATGTGTGCCGTACGGCCACACGTGTGAACCCATAAGGCTGGCTGTATGGTCCCGTCCTTTTTCCTTTTGGCCTTCCACTACCTTTACAACAAAACCCCTTCCTTCGTACTTATAAACCCTAACCCTAAACCTTAAAATCTCAAATCTCCCAATTTCCCCAATTTCCCAAACCCTAGATCTTCAAATCATTCAATTACGCCCAAATCCCTAAATTCACTACATCCAAAACCCTAATTCCCATCTCCTAATACCTAAATCCTTTAACCCCTCTATTCAATTCCCCACTTTAACCTTAATTTTACCCTTTTCCCCAAACTTTCCTCACCCTAGCTTCACCCACACCCAAATCTAGTAAACCCTAGGTAGTATTAGACATTCCTCTTTAGAATAGGCCTAATCCTATGCTATTTGGATGTTTCTACATCCATCAAATCCTAGTTTCTCATGTTTATGATCTTGTAGGATGATGTTTGGCAACCTAGGCTTAAACTATGCATGATTTCCTTTCAGAATCTTGATATTTGTAATGATGGTAGCAAGATTTATAGTTTTCATTAATTAATTTAAATTTACCGATTGATCTCTCACATTATTTGAGTTCATGCATTGGTCCTACATCATGATCGGCCATTTTCTTTGATAATCTTGATCATCATATTTCAATTTTATTAATTGGATGGTTAGGATTGTATGTCATGTTTGTGTCATGAGCAAACAATGGTGTTATGGAACATATGGACAGTCCAAATCATTGATTGGACTATGCCACGCGTCATTTAAAAGACTTGAGCACAACGGTGATATTCCCATGAAGGAGGGCATGTTAGCATTCTCCTAACATTTAAAATAGTACAATAAAATTACTAAGAAAATAATTTTCTGTTTGTAAGCTTTGTGGGCCCTAGCATTCCCATTCCACGACGGGGATTGATTTCCTAGGCTTCCATCAAGGCGAGCTGGGTTGAAAGTCTGGAGAGGAATCAACAAAATGGAAAGACGTTTGGGAGGCTAAATCAAATCTTACCCGATTTCATGAAAGGCATTGCTTCATTATTAGCAAAGGTAAGAGAATTCATTTTTGTAAATATGAGAATTCATCTTTGGAAAGGCCTATTGATTGATGATGTTCCTTTGGCTGAATCGTTCCAACGCCTCTTCTCTTTATCTTTGTATTGAGATGAGAAGGCCAATGATTGCTACAAAATCCAAGGAGAGTCATCCTTCAGAATATCAATTTCGGGAGGAATCTCTTTGATGATGAATTATGCTTTTTTCGAAGATCTCATGAAGATGTGTGTAAGTTAGCATCAACACGAGCTGGGTTGAAAGTGTCGAGAGAAATCAGCAAAGTGGGCAGACATTAGGGAAGATGAAAAAGAACCTTACCCACAAGGATTGTTGTGAATTAGAGAATGGCATTTGCTTCAATATTGGCAAAGGTAAGAGAATTCAGTTATGGAAAGATCCATTGATTGATATGTTCCTATGGCTGAATCATTCCAAGGCCTCTTCTCTTTATCTTTATATCTAGAGGAGAAGGTCATTGATTGCTACAAAATCTTGGGGGAGCCGTCATTTAGAATATCGAGCTCTGATGTATCTCTCTGATGACGATTTATGTCCTTCAAAGTGGTCATGAAGATGCTGTGTAAGCTTAGCATTGATCTGCTAGTAGAGGACCAAAATAGTCTGGAAACACTCATTAAATGAAAATCTCAGCAAAATTAATGTCACTAGGCCCACGCACGTGTATGAGAGAACCCATCTCCAGATTCTCCATTCCACCCCATTGGCCAATGTGTCAAATGTGTGAGTCCAAGCCATCGATCAAATGGATCCCATTGGGCAAATGCTGTGCCAAAAAACAGGCTAGTCAACTCATCCCAACCATGGGTACAGTCTCCCCCATCTTTTAGCACTGACGATGCCAACTGTTCATATTCGAGACTCATGGCAGCAAGAGTCTCTTTAATTTTGTGGAGAAATTCAGAATGTCACTGGAGTTCCCTTTCCAACCTTCCTACCTAATCCTCAATTGTCTTCAACTGTTGAGCCCTTGTTCCTGCTTAGGACATCACCAAGATCGATGTTCGGATACCAAATGGTATACTTACAAATGAGCAAGATTTACGTGTTTTTGTCCACTTCGAGGAAGATCAGCCTCCTAGTGCAAGAAGAAGCACTGCTTTAATGGAAAATCTCAATGAGCTTTCATATTGTTTCATTGGTCCTTAATAGTCGAAAACTTCCACAGTATTTGGAAAACATTCAGGGGGAAAAAAAAAGGTTCAAGTAATTCCACCCAAAAATCACACCCTCCTCTCACATGCTAGATGTTCTTCCAAGTAGGACTTATTCAAATAAAAAAATGAAAACCACAACAGAGAGGAAGAACACATTTTTCTAATTTTTATAATTTTTCTGAATTTTCTTATTTTCTGATACTTTTAATTTGTT